>MU105572.1:59737-348366 GCA_012274485.2 Sinapis alba | reverse complement strand
TTTTTAGATTTTAGTTTTATTTTCACTGAACAATGTTTCTCATTTTATGAGAACTTGGTTTTTGTTTTATTCTTTCATTTATTTAGTTTTTTCTATAAATAAATATGTTTACATTTTATTTGATTTTGAATGATCACGTTTGATGTTTCTTTCTTATTTTTGAATCAATTTCACTTACTTTTAGTTATAAAATAGTTACATGTACTTTAAAATCGAAGAACCGATTTACTTATGTTTTGGTTATAAAATAGGTACAAATCAGGTATTTTTAAACCGAAGAACCGATTGGGATCCGACCCGAAAATACATCGGGTTGTACCGGTTCTTCAAAGATTTATTAACCCCGATCCAAACCTGATAAAACCCGAACTGGTTCCGAACCGAGCTTTCATATAATCCGAATGAGGCTGATTTTGATAAACCCAAAAAACCTAAAACCCGATTGGACAAAACCGAAACCCGATTGGGACCCCGAAGATCGGGTTCGGGTTCGGATAAGTGCCAATTTTTTTTTGTAATACTCAACACAATAATCTAGCAATATTTTGTTTTAATATATTTTAGAAACGTTGCTGTGAGATATCCCTATTAAAATGATTTTATAATAAATTTGTTTTGGCTAGTCTAGTGTAAACAATTCCGACTGATAAAATACTTGAACTCTTAAATATCTTGAAAATTAGTCTGGATTTTATTTAAAATTAATCCCAAATATAAAAAAGAAAAAAAACTCTGATACTACATTATATGATATATATATATATATATAAAAATCTCAAGTAATATTATTAATGCTAATTTCTTAAGAAAATTGCAATAGCAAACCATATATATAGGGCTGGGCAAATAAACCAAAATCCGAAAATCTGAACCGAATCCGATTTAATAAAAATGAATCCGAACCGATCCGAACCCGACGTAAATACCGAATGGATTTTGTTTTATGGTATTTTGGGTTATGGGTATTATCCGAACCGAACCCGACCTAAAACCCGATTGGACAAAACATGAAATTGTTTTTGAGGTCTTCTTAGTTTTTTCTAATTGTTACAACTGTGCCACTAAGTTTTCGTTTTTAACTAAATAATTATCGAAATTTGGTTGTAACTACCAAACGATTTTCTCCTATTTTCCATAAATGAATTTTACATATATTTTCATTCAATGATTACTCATTAATAACACATAAATAAAAGAAAATACTTTACCTCTATTTCTTCCCTATAATAACATATATTACCATAATATACAATCATACAAAAACTATTTCTCTGTTCTCTATCTATATTATAAAAACTGATTGTAGTTAAACACTGAATAACTAAACTTATAAAAGTTTTCTTAAATAAAAACTGATTGTAGTTAAATATATTCTTAAATAAGAAAATAATATATATATATATATATATATTCTTAAATATTTATTATTTCGAATTGCATAATCTCTAGTTACCAAATAATTTTAATATAATTCTATCTTAAAAAGAAAGTTAAAAACGAGAAAGGCTAGGCAGATATCTCAAACTATAATGTTTTTAAGAAGAGTTAATATATTCTTAAGAAAAATTTCTAAGAAGAACCAGGTTAATTTGTACCACTACAACAACTACAATGACCATTTTAAGCACTATATTCCAACGCCCGTGATAGCCATTACTCTTTGACCCATAACCACAAGAAAAGATGGTGGAAACAAAATAATAATAAAACTTACGTAAGCATGTTTATTGTCTGCCTGTATTTAGAAAAAAAAAACACATAACTAAAGTAAAATAAAATAGAATCATTACTTTATATCAAAAACTTTTCTTTTTGTTTTATATTCTAACCTTTACATGGACAGTTTAACAATAATTTTTAGTGTATTCAATATGCATGTGACTTAATTTTATTAATTTCTTCTTTTTCTCTCGAACGAATCATTTATATTATATTTGAGAATATTACCATTTTTGAACTATATAGATGACATCATTAAAATAATTCTTATTTTTTTAGAAAATAGATTAGTCTATCTAAACATATACTATATTTTTATTAAATTAATTATAATTAACTACTAATGTATAAAATATTCTTCTTTCTTTAAGTAAATCCTACATAGTTACCTAATGTGATTAAAATATATATGAAATTAATGATTTTGAATAATAAATATTTGATAATAATTTATATATCTTTTATTATTTTTGTTCTTATATTATTATAATAAATTAAACAATTTTACTAATCATATAATAAATAGATATTTCTATTTTTCTGCATATTTTATATTACATTTTTTTAAACATTTAATTTATAAAACTATTAAAAAAAATTTTTAAAAAAATTATGTGATCAATGTTTTAAATTTCTTATAAAAAGATAAAAATTATCATAAAATATATATCTTTTTAGTATTTTTAAATTAAATAATATATATCATATAAATATTTAAATATTTAAATTTAGAATGAGAAATTCCCTTAGATAGCCCTTTTTAGTTTGTTTGTTACAAAAATAGCTTTTAAGGAAGAAAATGACCAAAATGTTTTTTTTAGAAGCTAAAAAATTGAGAAATTCCCTTAGATAGCCCATTTTAGTTTGTTTGTCACAAAAATAGCTTTTAACGAAGAAAATGACTAAAATGTTTTTTTATAAGCTAAAAAATTCATTTATATGCATTTATACCCCTAGGGTTAACTAATTTGAACTTTAGGGTTTAGAGTAAATGGGTGGGTTTGGGGTTAGGGTTTCAAATTTCAAAATAAAAATTAAAAAAATCAAAATTTCAAAAAAAAAAAAAGTCTATTTTGGTCATTTTATTTTTTGAGGGCTATTTTTGTGATAAAAACTTAAAAATGGCTATTTAAGAGAATTGCCCTAAAAAATTCATTTATATGCATTTATACCTCTAGGGTTAACTAATTTGGACTTTAGGGTTTAGAGTTAAGGGTGGGTTTGGGGTTAGGGTTTCAAATTTCAAAAAAAAATCAAAAAAATCAAAATTTCAAAAAAAAGAAGTCTATTTTGGTCCTTTTATTTTTTGAGGGCTATTTTTGTGACAAAAACTTAAAAAGGACTATTTAAGAGAATTACCCATTTAGAATTTTTCATTGAACAAATACTGAGAATTTAATATTTTAATTTCAAAGTTTGAATTGGATTATTAAAAATAATTGTAAATTATTAAAATTATTAAAAATCTCATATTGAAAATTTTGTTATTAATAATTTATAAATTTTATTATAAAAAATACAAATGATCATAACATCATATGAGTAAGAAACTTTATTTAATATATAGTTATATTAAAAATATTACATATTTATTTTAATATTTTTTAAAGTTAGCTATATATCATATACAATAAATAAAGTAATTGTAAATAAAATAACAATATTTCTTTTAATTTATTTATCATCGCTTATTTAATTATGTATTTAATCGTTACTGAATTTTCAGTTATTCAATATATATTTATTGTTTTATAATATGTAAAAACACAAATGAATAATAATAATGAAAAATATGTGTATTGTATATTTATTTTGTGGAGTGTGCGGATCTTAACTTAGAAAGTTAAAATAGATGCTTTGATTTTTGACCGTCTAATTATTCAACTGACCAGTAAGACCTTCAGCTCACCAACCAAATAGAATATTTTTCTTTCCTTTTTTTATATTTAAAAGTTGAAATACATGGCCTTTTGCGGATTTTTGCAATATATGTTATTTTTTCACCAACAGCTAGAGTCGATTTTACGTTCTCACAGAAAAATGTTGATAAGTTGTTTAATATCGAATCAACATGAATCAAAAGTCAACGATATGATTAGTTCTATCACTTAAAATTTGCTCTATTAAATTCCAACTTGATAAAGGGGTTGAATCTTATAAGAGTCGGTGATTAATACTGTTCATTGATAAAAAAAAATCTGTGAACTACTTCGGGTTATGGGGGATAAGGGGGATCATCTTTTCGACTTGGTAAATTGCTAGATCAATTTTGGCTTCCTTATGTTATTTCCTTTACGTTTAATTATCACATTATAAACAAATGAGAAAGATTGATTGAAACCGTGTATCACTTAGTCTTGAACTGACTTCTCAGTCGACCCGCATGTTCTGTATGTTACGATGTTAGGATTCCATATCAAATTTTTGAAACGACTAATAATAATTTATTAGAAACATGAAACCATCCACTGGTCACATTGTTTTGATCACTAAAAATATCAATTTAGCTTAGTTGAAATAATTAAGAGAGAATCAAAGAGAAAAAAATTGAACTTGTTTATTGAGAATCTTTTAAAGAATGAGATCGAGATAAAAAGAAAAAAGAAACAGTAGAAGAAATTTTGAGAAGAGAAATAATCCTGAAGCTGGAAAGCTACGGGGACCAATTAAAAAGAATTGAACTTACTAGTACAATTCAAAGGGTATTGTTTATTATTGCATATGGAGTTTGCAATGTAGATGTTGACACTTTATGTAGTGTAGATGTAGACGTAAACTCAACTGTGCTAATTTTCAACTGCAAATAATGTTTCAAATGCAATTATTAATGATACAATTTTTTTGTGCTAATTTTCAACTGCAAATAATGTTTTAAAATGCATTTATTACTGATACGATTTTTTCTGAAAAACTGTATAGATGAAATTATTGATGGTACAATTATTAAAGAAGGTGTCAATTATATTTTGGTCAGACCTCTAATCTTTTTTATACAAATAAAGGAAACTACACTACTTCAAACTAAACACAATTTTGTTTTCGTCATCTATAAATTTATACTCCCTCCGCTTCAAATTACTTGTCGTTCTGGAGTACAATTTTTGTTTCAAAATAAGTATCGTTTTCGGTTTTCAATGCAAAATTTATTGGTAATGTTCTCTATTCCATTTTTCTATTGGTTGATATATGGTTAGGTGTATTAGTAATAGTGGTTTTATTTTAAAAATATGTAAAATTAAATATTTTCTTAATATGTGTGAATAAACCTAGAATGACAACTAATATAAAACGGAGGGAGTATTAAATAACAACGATATCACAAAATTCAAACCAAATTCAGAGAAGCCCCGGAGCCACAAGTTGGATAACACCGGAAGCGATAACATATAATTAAAACATAGATTATAAGGACTATCTTTCACATGTGCTCCAACCATTTTGTATATCTTTCAAATCTCCCATAAAAATTGAAGAAACACTTAAACAAAAAAAAAAGACCAACCACGTAAGCTGGAAGCTAGTAACACGCCGGAAGCTAGTAACACGCCGGAAGCTAGTAACACGCTACAGAGACCAACACAAGAGAAGGTCAACCCTGAACAAATAACGCAGCTTGACAAGAGCTAATAAAGATTTCTAAACCGTTGGGCGATAAACAACAACCCCTTGAACAATCCAACAACTTTCAGAAGTAGCTAGAACAATGTTGCAAGGACATACTTCACACATAGAAGCATCACCAACGAAAGCTGAGAGCGACAATCAACTGGATACATAAACCACCCTAAAACAAGCATGACTCCCAATCTGAAGAAAGAAGAATTATAAGACTAACCGAGACTAACCTAGAATAACAAATAAAATCAAGGTGAAAGAATTATAAGACTAACCGAGACCAAGATACCAAGTGATAGACTAACAAGGACAAATAACAGAGATAATGATCCAATCGATGAATCACCAAAGAACTATTCAAAACTCACTTCAACAGAACAATGGAATAAGTAATAACCCACATCAGAGCCAACATAGACCTTCACCGGACACCAAAAACCAGTCTCGAAATTGATCAAGCAATCCAAACGAACCAAAAGGTGATGACGAACATGTTGGATTAAGCTTGAAGATAATTTAGAGTTCAAGTCATCCTATTCCAAGTATATCTAGGAAGTTATCTAGATATCTAAGTTTAGTGAGAAAAGGATTTATTAATAAGTATATATGGAGATGCAATGTTGTTGCATAACATATGAGTTTTAGTGATTAAGAGGATTAAGAGGAGCTTAAGTTTTTGAGCTATTTTTCTTAAGCAATAAGAAGAGATATATTCTTATTATTCGTGTGATCCTTGCGAAACAATCTTGAACTCGAGAACTATATTTGGTATCAGAGCGCACATCAATCATGGGAGAAATCATTCCAACGACCAGCAAAGGAAGAGAAGGAAACGGATCTTCATCAATTCAATGCCCGATGCTTAACACAACTAATTATACAGTATGGGCTATGAAGATGAAGATCATGTTGAAGGTTCATAAAGTATGGGAAGCAATAGAAGACGGGACATCGAATGACAATACTGAGAAAAACGACATGGCCTTGGCCTTGCTGTTTCAATCAATACCGGAGGCCCTCATCTTGCAAGTCGGTGAATTAGAGTCAGCAAAGCAAGTATGGGAAGCTATAAAAACCAGACATGTCGGAGCTGAACGAGTAAGGGAAGCTAGATTGCAAACTTTGACAAGTGAATTCGATCGTATGAAGATGAAAGAAACAAAGAGCATTGATGAGTTCGGGAGAAAACTATCCGAAATAGCCTCAAAATCGGCTGCCCTTGGAAGTACCATTGAAGAATCAAAACTTGTTAAAAAGCTTCTTACAAGTCTCCCACGGAAAAAGTACATTCACATCGTGGCTTCCTTGGAGCAAGTATTGGACCTCAACACCACCAGCTTCGAAGACATAATGGGACGTCTCAAGGCATATGAAGAACGTATTAAAGATGATGAAGAAACTAAAGAAGAACAGGAAAAGTTAATGTATGCAAATTTCGAGGAACCTTCTGGTAAAACAAACCGTACTCCACAAGACCAAACTCATCGTAATGATGGACAGAACCGGGATTACAATGATGCCTATCGATGGAGAGGCCGTGGCGGAAGATCATACTACAGAGGAAGGGGTAGTGGACGCTACAATAATGGACGTGATACATCCAAAGTCATCTGTTTCCGGTGTGACAAAGTTGGTCACCTCGCATACAATTGCCCTGACCGACTATTGAAATTACAAGAAGCACAAGAGGACAACACAGAAACACAAGAAGCCGATGAACTAATGATGCATGAGACAGTATTCTTGAATGAAAAGAATATCATACCCGAGAAATACGAAACAAACACCGGAGGAGAAGACGTTTGGTATCTTGATAACGGAGCTAGTAATCATATGACGGGAGATCAAAGGTACTTTTCGGATATGGATAATACGATCATTGGTAAAGTGAGGTTTGGAGATGATTCAAGAATAGATATAAAGCGAAAAGGAACTATCTCTTTCATCGACATGAATGGAGACTCTAGGAAGATGACTAACGTATACTTTATCCCTGACTTAAAGAGCAATATCATCAGTTTAGGACAGGCTACGAAAGCTGGATGTGACATAAGATTGAGAGGAGAACAACTAACAATGCATGATCAACATGGGAAGCTTCTCGTCATTGCCTCACGATCAAGGAATAGGTTATACAAAGTAAGGATGGGATTAAAGCATACAGAGTGTCTACATCTAAAGGCCGAAACTGAGTCTAACAAGTGGCATGCACGATTGGGCAATATTAACTTCGAGTCTCTGAACTCCATGATACAAAAGGAGCTCGTCGTAGGAATTCCAAAAACAAACATTGAGAAACAGATATGTCGATCTTGCTTACTTGGAAAACATGCAAGATTAACATTCCCAAAATCTACTACTTATCGAGCTTCGAAACCGCTTGAGTTGTTACACGGAGACCTTTGTGGTCCAATAACACCAAGCACTCCTGCTGGAAATAGATACATCTTTGTGGTTGTAGATGACCATACGAGATATATGTGGACAATGCTGTTGAAAAAAAAGAATGAAGCATTTGAAAGGTTTAAAAGGTTAAAGACTCTGGTGGAACAAGAGACAAACGAAAAAATTCAAACCTTCAGAACAGATCGTGGAGGAGAGTTTGTGTCTCGAGAGTTTGATTCATACTGTGATAGCTGCGGAATAAGACGGCATCTAACCACACCATACACACCACAACAGAACGGTGTGGTGGAACGTAGAAATAGAACACTTATGGAGATGGCAAGGAGTATTCTAAAGCACATGCATATGCCAAACTACCTTTGGGGAGAAGCTATTAGACACTCAACATATCTACTTAATAGGATAGCCACACGATCACTGTCCGAGAAGACTCCATACGAAGCTCTTCGTGGGAAAAGACCAAAGATGGATCACTTACGAGTTTTCAGGTGTATTGGATACACAAAGATTGATAGTGCACGGCTAAAAAAGTTGGATGACAGATCAAGAATGTTGGTTCACTTAGGAACAGAACCGGGATCGAAGGCCTATCGATTGTATGATCCTAGCTCTCGAAAAATTGTAGTAAGTCGTGACGTGATTTTTGATGAAACAAGCGGATGGAGCTGGAGAGAAAAGAACCAAGAGACAAGCATCAATGGAACCTTCATAATTCCTCATCGAGAAACCGGAGATCATGAGTCTGATAAACAAAAAGAAACAGAGTATACTGATAAAACAGAGCATGCACCCGAGGAAGAAGAAGTTGTTCCTACAGAGAACGACGACGAAGCTGAAGATGCCATCTCGCATATACAAACACTTAGAAGATCAGTACGACAAACCAAGAAGCCAGCATATCTCGATGATTACATATTGTTAGCCGAGAAACTCGGGGAAGAAGTATTGTTATACCTTAATCATGAACCAAGAAATTTCGAAGAAGCTAAAATATCAAAGGAATGGACTCGAGCATGTGAGGAGGAAATTCATTCCATTGAGAAGAACATGACATGGGTCTTGGTAGATCTTTCGGTTGGAGCTAAACCCATTGGCTTAAAATGGGTTTTTAAGATCAAACAGAACTCAGATGGAAGCATTAATAAATACAAGGACAGGCTAGTTGCAAAGGGGTATGTACAGCGTCATGGAATAGATTTCGATGAGGTCTTCGCCCCAGTAGCACGGATAGAAACTATACGCTTACTCGTCAATCTCGCAGCTACAAACGGCTGGGAAGTACACCACTTGGACGTCAAGACCGCGTTTCTACATGGAGAACTAAAAGAAATTGTCTATGTTACACAACCTGAGGGTTTTGAGAAGCAAGGATGTGAAGGGAAGGTCTATAGGCTAAACAAAGCCTTGTATGGCTTGAGACAAGCACCGAGAGCATGGAACAACAAGCTGAATCAGATTCTTGTCGAACTAGACTTCAAGAAGTGTGCCAAAGAACCATCAGTATATCGAAAGTCAATCAATGGTGAATTACTCATAATAGCCGTCTATGTAGATGATTTGTTTGTGACTGGAACAAGCAAAAGGTTTATCGATGAATTCAAAGAAAGGATGGCAACTAAGTTCGATATGAGTGATCTCGGAAGATTAACCTACTATCTCGGTATTGAAGTATGGCAAGACGACAATGGAATCACCTTGAACCAGAAACGTTATGCGACCAAGATTCTTGAGGATGCAGGTATGATCAGTTGTAATCCAGTCCATAGTCCGATGGAACTTGGTCTTAAGATGTCTAAAGCCGAGGGAGAAGGAGAAGTCGATGCTACACTATATAGAAAGAACGTCAGATGCTTACGGTATCTCTTACACACGAGACCAGACCTAGCGTTTAGTTTGGAGTTCTAAGCCGCTATATGCAGTGTCCTAGAGAGTCACATGGCGTTGCTATGAAACAAGTATTACGATACCTGAAAGGGAGCAGCTCGTATGGGATCGTGTTCGAAAGAACAAATACTAGGATACCGAGGCTTATAGGGTTCAGTGATAGCAGCTATAATGTTGATCCGGACGATGGAAAGAGTACTACAGGTCACATCTTCTATCTCAGAAGAAGTCCTATTACATGGTGTTCCCAAAAACAAGAAACATTAGCTTTATCATCATGTGAAGCGGAATTCATGGCTGGTACGGAAGCAGCGAGACAAGCAATTTGGCTCCAAGATGTTTTGAGTGAGATAAGCGGCGAGTCATGTGAGAAGGTAGTAATATACATTGACAATCAATCAGCCATCGCATTGACTAAAAATCCGGTCTTCCATGGGATGGGAAGAGTAAACATATACATAGGAGATATCATTTTATTCGAGAATGTGTGGAGAATGAACAAGTAGAAGTTGAGTATGTACAAGGAGAGAAACAAAAAGCAGATATTCTAGCAAAAGCTTTGGGAAGAAACATATTCAAGGAAATGAGGGAGTTCATCGGCATGAAGGAATTGGAAGATAAGTGTGTCAAGCTTAAAGAGGGGAATGTTGGATTAAGCTTGAAGATAACTTAGGGTTCAAGTCATCCTATTCCAAGTATATCTAGGAAGTTATCTAGATATCTAAGTTTAGTGAGAAAAGGATTTATTAATAAGTATATATGGAGATGCAATGTTGTTGCATAACATATGAGTTTTAGTGATTAAGAGGATTAAGAGGAGTTTAAGTTTTTGAGCTAGTTTTCTTAAGCAATAAGAAGAGATATTCTTATTACTCGTGTGATCCTTGCGAAACAATCTTGAACTCGAGAACTATAGAACACATACACCATCTCCAAAATTGTGGCCACTGCTGGTACTCTTCTCAGTCTAATAACTTAATAGACGACACTATGAATGCTCTCACGGTGCCTGCTAAGCTCACCAGACACCGGAGAAGATGAAACCAGATCTCGAAACTTTGTCACTTGACAGCGATTAGGATGAACGTAGCGTGCGGATTAACAACACACCACAATCAAAACAACTAGACACGAATAGAAACCGATAGAATAGTATTAACATAAACTATAGTTTGATGATAGAATTCGTTCACCTGTTTATCATTATATTCCTTGATTTTGTGTTATGTTAGACTGGACTGAAAAGAATTCCTCATTATTTATGTATAATAAGATTACTTTACGGATCCTTTGCAACAAAAAAAAAACTTTTCTGATAGTGAATAGATATTCTAATTACCGTTACCAAAATAAACGAAGATCTTTCAACAATTAGTAGCTAAAAGTTGATGAATTATAAGTACAGTGATGTATTGAAGTCCCTCTGTTGACTAATCGCATTGTTGAATTAATACACTATATTCCGTACAAATATATAAAATAATCAGTGCTCTTATAATTGAATTATAGAATCTGAATCTCAACCAACTTAAAATATAGTTAATGTCAGATTTATATGACTATGGGGTGTCTGGACGTCATCACATTTTGAGTGTGATTGGATGTCATTTAGAGCAACAAAAGTTGGAGTAAATTTTTTACTCTTGAGTTTCACTTAAATACATCCAATCAGGATAAAAATGGTAAAAAAAAATTTTCCATTCATTTACTTTATAAAGTAACTTTTATTAGTTGTTTCCATCCTTTGTTTTACTCTTAAAAACAACTAGGAGTAAAGTGGAGCGATACAAAAAGTAACATATTTTTATCTCTTTATTTTTTACGTCAAGTTACTCTAATTTTCTCTGTTATGTATATCTATGCCTGCAAATTTACAATTGATATATAATGGAGCGCCCACATTATTGTTATATGTATAATCTACAATAATTACTTTTGTAAACAGCCGATAATGTATACTTGAGTATCTTTTATTTTCTTAATGATGTATCATTGAGCTATTTATTACGGTTCTACGTATATTTTATGAACTAGTATTATACTATTCCATAGATTGTATGATTAACTGTTTATGATTGGTCTCTTCTTACATACGCCAGAAGGAGATTAAGGGACAAATATTAGTCAACCTTGCCTTTTGGAGAAGACTTTAGCCATTGTCACTCTATTTAATCAAGAGGTTAATGCTTTAGTTTGGCCTTAAGTACACACTTAAAGCTATAAAGTCTAATCATTTTCTTCATATATAATTATTCAGTTTTTATGTTTTCCAACTATGTATAACTAAAACACAAAATTTATTTCTATGGGAAAGATTGATGCCAAGCTAAATTGTCTAAGTTATGTAAAAAGTAAATTGTTTTAATTATGCCAAAACGAGGTTATCAGTTTTTTTGACATCAAAATAATATTTTATTATTCAATTAAGAAGTTATCTAAGTAATTAAATCGAAATTGAACAATCAATAAAAAGTAAATTTATATGAAAACATATATAATCTTAGCTAATGAATAAACATTACAGTTTTGCGCTAGAGATGATAGACAATCATCATTTATATATGTTTAGATCAATCTAAAAGCACAATTTTATTGGGGAATAAATAAGAGTGTTATTTAAGCGATTGAAATGAGTGGTCGCTCTAATGGAAAAATGCGGAGAAGCATTTTACCAAAAAAAAAAAAATGCGGAGAAGCGTAGCCGTAGAGATGCTATCGATTTCCGAACTAAGAATAGCCCCACCACGTAGAAGAAGTAGCTTCTCATAGTATAAAATTTCTTTAAATCCCAACCATTTTAACACTTGTTACTTTGATGAGTAAAATTTGGTTGACGCTTTTATTTATATTACTACTTATTTGATTGGTTGAACCAAGTAATATTTCATTTTACTCATCAAAAATGTAATTCTGATGTTTTTATTTATTTATGTTACTACTTATTTGTTTCTAAATGACATCGACTAGTTTGGACATTTGTATGTAGTACTTATGGTTAAAACACAGTATTATAAGATATAGACTGTTTTTTTTACAACGAAAGACTATTTTACTTCCTTAAATTATAGGTGATCTATGTAATCAGACATAGGTTTTTATGAAAAGATCTCGCAGTTCTAACTAAAGAATCAATTCAATATCGAGGCAAATCAAATATCCATAAGATTATTTTACTACATAAAACACAATATTTTACGAAGCAAATCAAATACTAATATGAAATATCCGTAAGAAACAAAACAAATTATAAATATTAATATTTTAGGAACATATATCCGATATGATCCAATAAATATGATATTTTATATAAATTTTATAATATATATATTTATTAAATTTATTATATTAGTTTTTAGAATTTTTACAAGTAAACATTTTTTTGTAATACATTTTTATTATTTTATATTTTATTTATTTTTAGTTATTTACATTGAATTGAATAATTCAGTTAAAAATCTTAAATTTTCCAGATAATCGGAACACTGAAAATCTAGATAGCTATAAATTGAACTATATCGGATAATTAATTATTTGAACGAAACATATCGGATCATAAATATATTTTATATGTCCGCCCATACATCCGAACACTTACTTATGTTAATAAAATAAGCAACTGACATATACATATGTTAATAAAATAGGCAATGTGTTACTATAATAATTATACGATTATCTCGAACCATAAGTAAAGTTAGGCTACTTTCGTTTCAGTGTCTATATATATCCATGTCAAAAAATTGTCAATAATTTACATGATATGATTACGCACCTCATTACGTGTATATTAGCTAGCTAGAGCACTGAATGCGTGCAGTTTTAACATATAAACACGAATTTAACCGAAATGACGCTTACATAATTTAAAAAGTCAGATATGAACAAGTCAAATTGTGTTGCTTTCGTGTATTACGGGTTGCTGGTGTATATTATCAATAAATATAAATGTTGCTTTCATTTTTATCCTCTATAACCAAGTCCAAAATATAGCTAGCTACAAATGTTGCTTTCATTTTTAATTCAGTTTGTTATAATATAGATTCATAACTTTGTACAGGCTATACCTTTTAAAAAGATATATAATTAATATATTAAATTTAATTCAAATTAGGCTCGAACATGTTTACGATGAAAAAACGGTAGAAACCTAAAAAATAATGGCAAACTAAACTAGATTCTGTCTAATCGGACTTGTATGGTCCGTGTTGTGGATTTAGATTGTGACAAGTTCGCATATGGTTTGTGCTTAACTCGAAATGAGTTATATATGTGATTTGTTGATACATAGTTTGCATCCATTGTATCTGTGTAACCTGATGACCAGTGGGTTGGTTTGGATTTGAAACCCTTTTCTAGCGAATATTGTTGTTGGTTCTTTCTTCATACCGATCAAAACCGAGACTCTGTATAGCTATGCGTGGGTTTTGACACTTGTTTTAACAGACTATCCTCTAAATGTAATGATTGCTTGTCTTTTGTTTACTCTTTTGTGAATGCGTATGAAGAGTTGCGATGGGTAAGACATTTTTTTGTGGTGTTTGGTTGGGCTTTTATCTAAGAGTAAATGGACAATTATGATTGCGTCTCATCTGTATCCGAAGGTTGTGTGGATCAAGTAGGTTTCTCTTGTCGGGTTATGAAATTTTAGGTTTTTGGACGGTATCGTTTGGTAGGTATAAACAGCAATGGTAAGTCGTGAAATGGGTGTTCAAAGTGAGGTTTTGTCTGGCGGGCTTTCGGCATCAGCAATAAATCCCAACCATTGACGTGTGCATATTTTTACAGACTTCTATTCTGAATTGTTATATTTGCATGTGTAGTAGTTAGTCGAGTTTTTTTGATATGGTGCCGTTTTAGTTCTTATGATGTATCTTTGTAAGTTGTTTTGGTATGGGTTTTAGTTGTCGTTTCGTATGAGTTTTTGGTTGTGGACTATTTTGTTTTACCGTCAGCTTATATGAATATAGATATATTACTTATGAATCAATTTTAGTTTGGAAAAAAAAAACATTGCTTGTGTATCGAAGGAAAACCAGTCGTTTGTTTGGGTGGAATCTAATGCGAATTACTTTTATCTCTTTTTCCCTTCCTACTTTTTGATATATATTAGTGGCACAGTCTTTATTATAAAGATTCTGTATTGGGAAAACATCCATTGTAGTACGCATTTTTTTTTTTTGATACCATGTAGGTTTATAGTAGAAACTTTTAGAAGACAGTGTTCAATATGCTTCCAACAAAATGATTTGTATATTACATAATTTAATCATTCATAAGAAAATCTATAACGAGCGTGTTGAATCTTTAGTTTAACAGTTATGGTGAAGGTATTAAAAAATAAAATTCAATGATATGAATTATTTGATATTGGATAGATTCAACATATTGAATAAAAAAGTGAGGATCACTAACGACATAAATTATTTTTTATACTTCTTATAAATTTTCATATCTTTTTAGTAATTTAAAATCAATAATTTCATTATAAATTAAATAATTTATTTGTATTTCTTATATTAAAATTTTATCATTTCAAAATTTATATAAACATAGATTAGGTTTATATAGTTGAATATAGAAAAGATAATTAATAAAATAGAGTGTTGAATTTTATCAAATAAAATTATTATAATGCGTAAAGTTAAATGTGCATTGAATGATGAGGTAAAAAAAACGAAATGGAAGATGTTAAATCTTAAAATTATTGTACATAGTCTAATGTATCGATATGGTAGATATAGTAGATGGTTGACAGCTTTTTCTTAACTATTTAGGCCATGTTTATTGGCGGGTTTTTAGGACGGTGTTCTTAGTTAAAGTTAAAAAACGGTTCTTAAATTACGCTAAGAATCATGTTTTAAGAACCCGCCAATAAACATGCCCTAACTAAACTTATCATTGTCTTTTAATTGGTTCTACGACTTGACTGATGAAAAATAACTCAATTAATTTTTAAATCTGTTATATTTTTTTAACACCAATTGCTCATATTAAATTAAAGTTCGATGGGCTAAAACGATTACAACTACAGAGATAATGGTATAACAATAAAGAAGATAACTAAAACAAAACTAAAACTAAAACAAGACAAAAGATAGAGATAGCCAAAGTTAGAAGAAAAACTTCACTTATAATATTAAAAGCTTTAAAGGAATGCAATAAAATCAATATTGAAGTATCCAATCAATAGATTTTAATAACAGTTGAAAATCGTTTCTGAAAATACTTGGTTCGCTGACAAAAAGGAGTTGATTGACCTTCCATTAATATTCTTTTGTATAGAGTAAAGTAGAACCTAGAACATCCGTTACGATATCAAAAGATTAGAAACCACTTTTAATCCGAATATGTGTATGTGGTTATGTATGCGCGCCGAGTGGGCATTGACTCAGTTTAGGTAATTTGGTGGACATAGAGAAAAGATGAAGCAAAGAAACTTGCCTATTACTGGTAGTGTAGGCTCATTGGACGGTTGATGTTATTCAGCTTTGTTTTTTTTCCTTGCATGTTACATCATATCTTAAAAGTATTTCACCACTATTTTACAATTGGAATGTTTGTTTTTCTTTTTCTTCAAGAATTCACGAGTGAAATTGGTAAAAAATGAAACAAAGAAATTCAGAAAGTTAAAGCAAAGATAACTTAAAAAGGTTTCTAATGCTGCGAAATTGTCTATAATTCATCCAAATTTTGTTTACTCTTCATTTACTTTTGTAGGATCTATTTTTAAACCTTTCGTTTGTATTTTTTTTTGTTTTTTGTTTTGTATATTTATGAAATTTTTACATAAATTCAAGATTGAGTTTAGATTGAAGCTAGACATGTCATTTAGGACTGCAGCCTAAAGCCCAAATCTTGGAGCTTGAATCCTTCTAACCCTATAATTTACATGGTTTAAATTTAGTTATACAAGTTCAAAATTGGATATTTCGGGCTAACTCGTTTTGTTTTTTGATGTGTTGTTTTAAACTTGTTTGAAATAAGAACAGTCCAAAAATCAAAAAAATTATATTTTAATTTATATAATATCATTTTTGTGATTACAAACATTTTTGATATTGATATATTATTTTAATATATTTTTGATCCAAAATCTAACAAAATAAATATGGAAGTTATGAATGAAACCTATTGTTTGATTATTATAAGAATCACATTCTAAATTCAACAAATGTGTGTGTTTTTTATGTAGAACATGTTTTTTTCTTAAAATACAAAGTGTGGATCGTTTGTCAATGTTTAGTATAAGTTTTGTTCTCTTCTGTATTTAATTTTAATTTACATTTTATTCTCTAAATTTTGTTAAATTTAATTTGCTTATAATATGATTTTAAGTCGTATAAAACACTCTTTAAAAAAAAAAACTTCAAAAAACCAATTTTATATTTGAAGATGGAAAGTTTACACTGATTTTGTATGAGAATTAGGATGTTTTAAAATAGTTAAAATAACATATTCAATATTATAGTAAACTATTTAGAAAAACTAAAAAGCTCTATAACCTTATTAGGATCTGGCCGAATTTTAGAATATAGGCCTATAATATTTTTGGGCTAGACCGGGTCGAACTCATATACTTATGAGATATGGATTTTAGACCAAGACAAATGTGGAACTGAAATTCGCACCGTTAATTTCTGTTATTGGAGGAAAGCTAAAAACATAACTTTCCCTGAGGTCCCATATTTCTGCTAAGCCACATGTCAAGCAAGTCAAATACACATAAAATAAACGAAAAACAAAGATGAATCAAAGTAGAGAGCAAAGAAGGTCTTATTCTGTATATGCGAAGAGCGATTATAACTGGTAAGAGCCTTTAGCCACAAGAGCTGCCGACAAGTTCCATAGTTCTAGTAACCTAAGACTGCAAAAATCAAATTGAATCACAACTCGGTAAAAACGGAAATATGCCTAAATTGCTTTGAGTGCTAGGTTTGCTAAGAAATTTTTTCTTTTTGGATCTTATGCCTTGGCTCTCCTTATATATCCCTCCAAAGTCGGTCGTCTTTTTCCTTTTGTGCCCTCGATTTGAGTCTATCCTTTTACGTAAACTATCTTTAGCCTCTCGATCTTCATGTTTATCCCATAAACTTGACAATTATCTTATTTATATTTATTTTCTGCGAAAATCAAATAATCGTCATAGTAGCTGGGCTCCTTCTCGTATAAAGTTTTAAATGGCTTCTTGCCGCGTTTTGGACCTTCTTGGGCCGTTTCTCGACTTTAGCGTTTTTACGATTTCTTTCGGAGACGTCTCTCTTCGTATGATGATGGTTCTCGTATTTGTTAGTTTTCTAAGGCAATGAGCATCGATCATATAGTTGAGATAACAATGATGTTAAGTTAACTGTTATCATTTTATATGATTAATTTTAAACTTTTACGAAAGATGAGACTTTTCGTTCTTATCGTAAAAGTTCAACAGTAAATCCAATCAAGACAAAACAAGGATCAATTTGATCAACTTTTGAAGGCTAATGATGTGCCCACCTTATGGCGGGGAAATGAGCATCTCAGATCATCCCCGCCCTAGGGCAGATTGGTTTGAGGTTCGTGCCCACACTAGGGCGGGGTGGATTTCGGATCGTGCCCGTCCTAGGGCGGGGAGGTTCGATCTCGAGTCGTGCCCGCCCTAGGGTGGGGTGGATTTTAGATCTTGCTCATCATAGGGCAGGGAGTATCAATCCCGGGTCGTGCCTGCCCTAGGGTGGGTTGGATCGAGGATCAGTCCATCCTTAGGGCAGGGAGAATTGATCGCGGATCATGCCCGCCCTAGAGCGAGGTGGATTTCAGATTGTTTCCACCCTAAGGCGAGGAAGATCGGTCGTGGATCATGCCCACCCTAGGGCGGGGTGGATTTCGGATTGTGCTCATTCTATGGCGGGGTGGATTTCAGATCGTTCCCACCCTAGAGCGGGGAGGATCGATCGCGGATCGTTCCCGCCCTAGGGCGGGGTGGATTTCGGATTGTGCCCTCGCTAGAGCAGGGAGGATCGATTGCGGATTGTGACTGCCCTAGGACGTGTTTGATTGCGGACCGTGCCTGCCCTAGGGAGGAGAAGACCGGTTATGGATCATACCCACCCTAGGGTGGGGTAGACCGAGGATCGTGCTTGCCCTAGGGCGGTGAAGAGAATGTGGTACTTGGGTGGTTCCGTCTTGATGAGACATGGTCGCAGGTTGAGATAGTCGAGATGATGAGAAGTTATAATGATTCCTTGTATTTTTGTAATCTTGGGAGTCGTTTGTTTAAAGATTGAGTAATCTTTGTTGAGGACTTGCTCCTTTGAGTTCTTCACGAATCACACAAAGTTTTTATTCTCTCGTGTTCTTTTATTTAAGGAAGGAAAACTTTTCCGGTATGGTTTTCAAGCATTGATTATATCGTAACCGATTTTGACCCCAACAGTTAGTCCTCCAGCTCGGTAGCATCTTTTGTAATGTTTTTGCAAGGAGTGTAGACACGTTAGGTAAGTTAGGTGGAATTAATGACTGGAAAACCAAAGGCCAAAACCTATAGTAACTTTCTACTTATATAAATATGTGGAGTAAGTTTTTAAACTCTTTACATGCTTATTTCTAGAAGAAATTTTCTCTAAGGTAGAAATCCTTCTTTGTCTCTTCCTTCTTTCTTATTGGCATCAAGTCTTCAAGTAAGAAAGCTTCTAAAGGTGCTATGTCCTCTTCTCGATCAAGAGAGCTTGCGTGTTAAGGGAGGTGAAATCATTTCAAAAGTCGAGTTTCTACCATATTCCCTTGACCCTAAAGAGGTTACCGAGTATTGGCGTGCAACTTGTGGAATGGAATCGCCTCCTCCTGAATCGTGGTGTCCTTCGAGACCTAAGATTTGGGAAGTAATTGATGGACCGAGTCGAAGCACCTACCCTTTCCTCCACATTGTCCGTGATTTTTTCCAAGTTCCGGAGGAGGTAGTGTTTCAAATCCCAGTGCATGAGGAATGTGCTTATGCTCTGCCTGAAGGCTACGTTACATGTTATGAGATGCATATTTGAAGCTGTTGTTTGTGGTTTTCCATCCCGACGATCATAGTTCGTTTTTGGAACGTTTTTGGATGTCGATAAGCCAATTATCCCCCAGAAGATTGCAGCACCTTATAGGTATATTAGTGCTGAGTTTCGAATGGGGAATGGCCCTTGACGCTGATTATCTCAAAGCCTTCCTTTAGGCGCAAAAAGTAGGGGGTGGTATTTACGGTCTTAAGCCGAGGCAACACATGATGATAATCAAGTCGATCGGTTCCAACTTACACAGATGGCAAAAATCTTTTTTTTTTGTCCGCATAGACAGTGCTTCTGTCCCAGAAGAGTGCCTTACCACTTTTAAAAGTGAATGGAGTCGAAAAAGATAGCTTGGTCGGATATCTCGGTGCTTAATTTTCCTGATATCTTACCGTGCATTTGTTTTCTTTGTTTCGCAGTTTGTAATCCCATTCCTCCGCATCTTGAAGACTTGACTGTCGTTAGGGACCTCCTTCGCGGTGGTCCATTCTAATGAGGATTCTTCTCTCTAGAACGAGTCCGTTTGGCAGTGGTGTACCACCATTCCCGAGCTCAACCTCAAGCGTTCACGGAAGGAGACTCTGATCCAGACATGGACGTTATGAAGTTTGATAGGGCCTTATATTTACCACTATTGTGCCATGATATCAGCCCTATTTAGAGTTTATTATATGTCTTTGGGGTATTTTTTAGAGTATTTTCAGGTTCATGTACGTTCTGGAGAACTTTGGTGATTCTGGAGCCTTTAGAGATGCATAATTGCACATATATGTCAGATGTTTAGCTATGTATGGAGATCTTTTCACGGTGAGATTGAGCTGATATTTTGACATAATATAGAGCTTTTAGTTACCTTTCCAATGACACCAGTTTGTGGTCCATATAACGGTTAGATCTAGAGTTATGTCCGTTTTACTGGAGAGTGGTCTGCCTGCCTCGCGAGAGGAAGCTGTCGAGAAAATGAATGAGTGTTGATCGACGAGACAGCCTTGGTGTCGATCGACGGTGATCCCAGAAGACAGGCCCGACATTTTTATGTCCGACTTAAGCCCAAAAACTCACAAATTACCAGAATGCCCTTGGACGACCTAAAACCCTATTTATATGTTTTCTAAGCCGTTGTTGACGGCTACGCTTACTTTCTTTTATCTATTGTTCTAGGTTTAGAAGAGAAGGGAGGAACTCCTTCATAGTACTTCTGGAACTCTTTTGGTTCTTTATATTATATTTATTATATTCATCTATGATTTCTGTAACAAAGATCATGTTTGAGTAGATCTTTTGTTAGGTTTAGGGTTTATTAATGGTATTGATAAATTAGCCAAATAATAGAATTGTTAGGATGATTATTAGATTTATCAATAGAATTGTGTTTATTGCTTGTGTTCTAAAGTAGCTAACTAGAATCATGGTCATAGGATAGTTAGGCGCAAGCGAGAGCATGGTCCACTACCAAAAATTAATCCTGTTGAGCTAGGTTGCTAGAAACAAACGAGAGTTGATTTAGTTAATTTAGTGAACTCGAGAGACCATCGATCGACGCAAGATCATTGCCATCAATCGACGGTCATTCCGTGTTTATAAGCGAGAGCTGAGAAATCGAAATAGTTCTATGATTAATGCCCTTAGATTCTATACTCTATAATCCACTTGCCTGAAATCCTAGATCTAACTATTTATTATTATTGTTTATTTACCAATCAATCAATTATCTGTTATAGTTTATTCATTGCTTATTAAACTATTTGCCTAGCTTAATCGCAACTTTATTGAGTTTATTATGTGCCCACGCTCCCTGTGGATTCGATTCTTAAATACTACAATTTGACCTCTATTGGCAAGAGTAGTTCGTAGGGTTAATTTGATAGAGTTTTCATTGAAATACATAAAACCCCTTCTGTCAAATTTGGCGTTGTTGCCGGGGAGTAAGAATTCGCCATTAGACTCAATTTGTTTGATTTAGTCTAGGTATTTTTCTATATTTGTTTACTTACTCAAATTTTTTTTTCTTGTGTTTCAGGTACACACATATTAGTACCAGGACGCAATGAGGAGAAGATTTTTGGGTTCTCCAAAAAGGAACCTGATAATTTGCGCACGATCCATAAGTCTACGAGGGCAGTCGACACCCTCCAAGCAGTGATCGCTAGCAAAGAGAAGCGAGCATCGATCGACACAAATACTTCACCGTCGATCGATACTAACATTAAGACATCGATCGACACCCGCACTTCAATGCCGACTGATACTAACATCATGACATCGATCGACACCCACAGTTCATCGTCGACCGATACTAACACCTCGCTACTGATCGACACCACCCACTCTTCGTCAATCGACACTACTCGCAAGAAGACAAAGAAGGTTGAAGTACTAATACTGAGTTTTGAAAAGAATGATATTTTACAAAACGAAGAAGGTCGCACGCGCAACAGAGCATGGCAATTGATTCATGCACAAGGGACTGCAATCCCTGATGCTAATGTTGTTACTGTGAATGCTGAAATTGAACGACAAAAGGCACTTAGAGATTACAACATACCTGAAGATTTCTACGCTAAGAAGTCTGCTATGCGTCGTTCTGAACTCCACATGAATGACATTGGGTTGCATCCTGCACACATCTCTCTTGTGGGTCAACATCCTTTTCATGGTCTTCTTCATGAATGTCCTACTGACCACCTCAAATCATTCAATGATTTAGCGTCGACCATTAAGTGTAATGGAGTCTCTGAAGATTACTACTTCTGCAAACTATTCCCATACTCTCTTGCTGGAGAAGCAACATGTTGGTTCAAGAGGTTGCCACCAGGATCTCTCATTATATGGAATGACATCACGGATGCCTTCCTCACCAAATTTCTTTATGAAACTGAAGCAAATATGAAGATCGAGATGGAATCTATTCTAAGATATATGGTAGAGGAAGAAGAAAGTGAAGGATATGGAGAGCCGAGCAGAGCAGAAGAAGCTGATATTAGTGATCTGATTCCAGCATCGATCGACAGTAAGACCTCAACATTGATCGACATTAAGACCTCAACATCGATCAATACTAACCCCTTTTGTCGGTCGACACCTCTTGAAATCCTTGATAGTTCGAGTTGTCCTCACGACATTGCAGACTCGACACTGAAGTAGAGCATCGATCGACACACAAAGGAGATCATCGATCGACACCCAAAGAAGATCATATATAGACAAACAACACCAAAGATCATCGATCGGCACCCATTATTGGACGAAGAGACAGGTTACATTATTGAACCAGAAACGATTGAGGAGAGAATGCACGAGTCCAAGGGTTCACACTTTGTTGTTCCAAAACATCTGCAACCATCTATTTGTGTAGAAGAAGCTGCTGGGATTCACAAAAGAGTGAAGTTGATACATGACCATGTGAAGTTTGTTGTTCCTTGTGCTATATTGGAAGTTGAATCTCCTATCCCACCAGATAGATGTATGCATCTAGGTTTCTATAATGGGGTATTTGATGATCATATGTTTGTAGTAGATTCTCAGAGAGGGTCGAGATGTAGAGGTGATGTCGATAAAGGGCCAGCAGAAGCAGCATCGATCGACACCGATCATCTACCATCCATCTACACCGACCAGATACCATCGATCGACACCAGGTGCGTATCAGAGCAAAATGAGTTCGATGTGTGTGGAAATAATTTTGAAGGGGACACCACGAAATCAGACAAGTCTGGGGGAAAGAAGAGGAAGAATTGGAAGAAGAGAAAAAGGACCAAGAATAGTCCTCAGTTATCATTGATTTCCCACTTCTAAGATGGTGTCAAGAAGTAGAGAGTGCGCAGCAGATGCTTCTCGCAGCCATTTGCAATTCTTCGAGCATTTCTTATTGCTGAGATGATAGACAAAGGAGAAGAATCTATAGAGGCTTTCACAAAAAGGGTGGTGAAGCTTCAAAGAGTAGACATTGAGAGTTGTTTTGGAGCAAGTTCTCATTCTCATCTAGACTGAATCATATCTCCATAAGTCAAGCTAATGAATAACAATAAGCGCTGAGTGGGAGGCAACCCACTGCTAGGTTTGTTTTAAATTTGGTTTTATTTTCATTTATTACTGATTTTTCGTTTTTATTGATTTCAGGTTAAAGGAAAAAAATGAATGAACATTGTCAACACTGTAGCAGGGATATTGTAGCGTCGATCAACATTGTAGCATAGACATCGATCGACACGATAGCAGAACCAACAATCGACACTGTAGCTGAACCGGCGATCGACACTGTAGCTGTGACACTATAGCACGATACTGTTCATCGAAGAAAAAACACTTGTTTTTGTTTATTATTGACTATTTGTGTTTTATTTATTTCAGATCAAGGAACATGAGTTTACACAAGCATCGATTATTGGCTGGCCAGCACAGATCGACAGAGTAACCTAGTATCGATCGATTGCCACTTAACTGTGTCGATCGACAGTCACATCCAGCGAGCAGGTATACCATTTTCCTTGATTAAATTTTGTCTTTATGATTTATTCTCTTCACCAGTCTCAGACTGTATAACACTGGTAATAGTGTTATTTAAGTTTAGGGAAGGTTCACTGATATTATATTTTATTTTGAGTTTTATTCTTAAAAAAAAAAAGAAAAAAAGAGTAACTTACAGGTGTACCATCAATCAAATTTGAAGAAATAACATCGATCGACCATGGATCGCGAATGTCGATCGATCCCACCAGCTTACCATCGATTGACACTCTCTTACAGAGAGAGGTATCGAGTTTTCTACTTAAACTATTTATTTATGATTTATTTTTTCCTAACCAATCCGGGGCGGATTACACTGGGACAATGTAATTTAAGTTTAGGGGAGGTTTGCTAACGCTATTTGATTTTCTTTGAGTTTTATTTGATATATATATATATAAGTTTTTCAAAAAGTTTTATTGAGTCCAAAAGGAGATTATGATAAAGATTTATTATTGACTAACCACACTTTAGCACCATTCTTAGAAGGTTGTTTGCAGAGATTACTTGAGATACTAAAGTGGATCACCCTGCCACCATATCACACTTGCTTAGAAAGTTTGAAGGAACCGAAGCTGATTTCGAACACTAATCCTCACATTATCAGCTTGCTTTGGGGCTTGGTACAAGTCATTGCACCTTTGGTTTCCTTCTCTCTCTCTTCAGCATCTACTTAAAAGCTTAAAAGATTGAGATGATTTCCCAAGATGCAGAGGGGTAGGTAAATTATCTATGACCCTATTATTCTAATTCAAAGGAATGATCACACATTGTTGGAAGCGAGAGGTAGGTAAATTACCTATGATCTTATTATTTGCCTACAACTTTGCCCAAAAGAAAAAGAAAAAGAAAAAGAAAAAGAAAAAGAAAAAGAAAAAGAAAAAAAAAAGAAAAAAATATACGAAGAAGAAATCTAAAATGATTCAGAGAAGAGAGAAAAAGAGGAAAGAAAGGGATCAGAGAAGACTTTGTACCTAGTTGTTCAGATACTTGCAGAGGTAAGAACCCATCTGTCCTTTGATCGATACTCCTAAGGTAAAGCATTCACTTTTATTTTATGCAAAGAAATGAGATCAATAGAGGGAGAGTCAAACTAGTATTTGCTAAGTTGTTGGTAGAATGGATTTGGTTGCTATACTAGGATAGAGTATATAAAGTTTCTCTGTGATTGACTTGATAAGATGTGATTGCAATAAAGTAGGGTGATAGTTATACTTAGATATTATGTGAGTCCCCATTTTTCAAAACTTTTTTCACAGATTTGTTTGCTTGAGGACAAGCAAAAGGTTAAGTCTGGAGGAGTTGATAGGGCCTCATATTTACCACTATTGTGCCATGATATCAGCCCTATTCAAAGTCTATTATATGTGTTTGAAGTATGTTTTAGAGTATTTTCAGGTTCAGGTACGTTCTGGAGAACTTTGGTGATTATGGAGCCTTTAGAGATGTAGAACTGCACATATATGTCAGATGTTTAGCTATGGATGGAGATTTTTCCACGGTGAGATTGAGCTGATATTTTGACATAAGATAGATCTTTGAGTTAGATTTCCAATGCCACCTATTTGAGGTTCATCTAACGGTTAGATCTAAAGTTATGCCCGTTTTACTGGAGAGTTGTCTTTCTGCGTTGCGAGAGAAAGCTGTCGAGAAGATGAATGAGTGTTGATCGATGACACAGCCTTGGTGTCGATCGACGGTGATCCAAGAATACAGGCCCAAAATTTTTTATGGCCAACTTAAGCCCAGAAAATATCACAAATTATCATAATGCCCTTGGACGATCTAAAACCCTATTTATATTTTTTCTAAGCCGTTGTTGACGGCTACGCTTACTTTCTTTTATCTATTGTTCTAGGGTTAGGAGAGAAGGGAGGAACTCCTTCACAATCCTCCTGGAACTCCTTTGGTTCTTTATATTATATTTATTCTATTCATCTATTATTTATGTGACAAAGATCATGTTTGAGTAGATCTCTTGTTAGGTTTAGGGTTTATTAATGGTATTGATGGATTAGCCAAGCAATAGAATTGTTAGGATGATTATTAGAACTATCAATAGAATTGTGTTTATTGCTCGTGTTCTAGAGTAGCTAACTAAAACCATGATCATATGATAATTAGGCGCAAGCGAGAGTATGGTCTACTACCAAAAGTTAATCCTGTTGAGCTAGGTTGTTGAAACAAACGAGAGTTGATTTAGTTAATTTAGTGAGCTCGAGAGACCATCGATCGACGCAATATCATTGCCATCGATCGATAGTCATTCCGTGTTTATAAGCGAGAGATGAGAAATCAGACTAGTTCTATGATTAATATCCTTAGCTTCTATCCTCTATAATCCACTTGCCTGAAACCTTAGATCTAGCTATTTATTATTATTGTTTACTTTCCAATCAATCAATTATCTACTATAGTTTATTCACTGCTTATTAATCTATTTGCCTAGCTTAATCGCGACTGTATTGAGTTTATTATGTGCCCACGCTCCCTGTGGATTCGATTCCTAAATACTACAATTTGACCTCTATTGGCAAGAGTAGTTCGTAGGGTTAATTTGATAGAGTTTTCATTGAAATACATAAAAACTCTCCTGTCAAAGTTCCTGCAATGAGGGAGAGGGACAGGTTTCCCAAGAAGAAAGTGACTGCTTTTGATGGGGAAGACGCTTCCACGGAAGAGCTTGATCTGCATGAATGGTATCAGAACATTATTTCCGGTGATGCAAGTGGTAATAGTCAAGTCCCTCAATCGGAGTATGGACTCGGAGATAATGACCTTAAAAACTTTTTCACCTTGCTCCCTGATCATTTTGACCAACCTCCAGCCATGGAAAAGTCAGCTAGATTGGGAAAGATCGCGGAAGCCTCTTGAATGTGTATGGGGGTCAGTTTTTACACCTTGCTAGTTGTTTTGCCAAGTTCCTTTTTAACTCTTGAAAATTTTCAGGGCCTTCACTTGATTGCTGGATGAGGCTCACAAGATGAGATATCAAGAGGCGTGGACTTATCGCTTCAAGGCCGAGGAGGGCAAGATGGAGATCACTAGTTTGCAAGGTGAAGCTGAAACTTGCGACATTCATGATCAAGAACTTTTTTTGAAGCATGCCAAAGTGCTCCATCGCGCGGAGAAGAAAAGAAAGCGCAAGGCTGCTAATGTTGTCAACAATCGTGAGTGCAGAGGCTCTGTTGGCAGTATGTGGCTCTCACAGACCGCTGACTACGTCTATCAAACTGAGATTGAAAAAATGTCAGGGTTTATAAAGAGCTATTCTAACACGGAGTCGGCGATTCCTCGGATTGAGGAAAGGATTTGGGAGCTCTGGGCCCATATTCCTATTTCCCCCGACTCAGAGGAACTTGGGGTTGATGTTGCGGGCGAGGATGGCGAGGTGAGCCAACCTGCGTGCGAGTTCGGTGTTTCCATATCTGGAAACTTTGAGTATGATCCCTGATGGGTGTTTGTATTTGAGGGGAGTGTGTTCCCTTGTTATAAGGTTTTATATTTTATGTGTTGGTATGTACTAGACTTGCCCGTTTAGGGCTTTAAATAAATCCCATTTCGTAGCTTTAACGTTTTCACGAATAAAGCATCCACGAGAGTGGGGGAGTGTGAGTAGGTTCCCCATTTCCTTCGCTCTACCGGATTGTGATATTTAGATTTGTATTAAGATGGATTTTTTTTAAGGTCGGAACCCATAAAGATTTCATAAATGTCTTAGTATCGACGAAGAGGCAAGTTTTTGTATCTCATATCAATGATACTATTCCTTTAAGAGATTAGAGAAAAGTTAGGGAAAAACCTAGGTTTACTATCGTGTCCTAGAGTATGTGGGGTCAATTCCGGCTTACTTGACTCTTTTCCAGTTTCAACCTGATTCGGTTTTGATATTGAAATAGGTTGTCGGCTTATATGATTTACATTGTTCGGGAATCGAGTATCTTCCCGAAGATGGTTTTTAAGTCTTCAAAAGTAGTGACCAAAATTTCGTATTTCTAGGCGCGCTTATCCTTGTTGGATGTTTGAGGACCAATTTTATGAGAGGAGCAGGTTGGGTTAAAAGGTTGGTTGGAGAACAATTGATTTGTCGGTCGGGGCCAGACGACGGACGTGGTGTAAGAGCAAGGACTTGTGTGTTCTAACATGTGTTAGTTGTCAATTTATAGTCAAGTACGGTCTGTTTTGTGAGTTCGAGTACATAGTAATATTTCTGAGAATTTGCAACATCTTGCTTTTCCCGAAAATATGATTCTCCTTTGAGTGAATGTGATTTTCTGTTTAAGAAAATGCGTTTAAGGGAGTTTGTTTCGTATTTCGTCCGTGAGTCTTTTTTTACTATGGCCAGAAAATGCTGTGGTTTCTAGTAGTTTTCTCGAAAGTGTTTTTCTTTTTGTAGAAGTTTTCTTTCGTATACCGCTTTTTAGTGTGACACTTTTACGGGTTTTAAAAATGTTTTTAAGACGGTTGATTTCAACCAATGAATGCTTAGTGAAACATTCAGAATTTGTTTGATGACGAGTTGATTTTTCGTTTTTGGATTATGCGATGATCGTTTTTTTTACTTGGGCGTTTTAAGCGAATCTTGGATTTACTATTATAGCCGTAAGTAAATATCAAGATCAAGTATTTTGGCGGTAAAGAGATTTGCGAGACTAAACTCCGTACAACGTTTTCTTATTGCCGAAAAAGTTTTAAAAATATTGAGTACAAGGATGAATTTAAACTTGTGGGAGTATACGAGTATACATATACTTACCCACTCCCCCCCTTTTAGAGAGGGGGATAGCTGAACTCGTCTTTTGACAAGTTGCCTACGTACCCCTTTTGGGGATTAAGACATCTCGTAGTTCAGTTGGTTGCAGTGATTATTTTACTCATTGTCCGTGGTTGCGTTGATCGTTTTAATTGTGTTGACTGTTACGGGATCGGTGACTTTATCCAGATTTGGTTCTTATAGAATTCTAGTAGTGTTTGGCTAGGAGACTTGGTCTTTTTCTACAGCCGTTTCTTGGATGGACGATTTTGGATTATCTTTGGTTGAAGAGTTTTCAGGTGAGAGCTGAGTAGCCTTCACACGTTTTGGTTTGACCATAGAGGTCATGGTGATCTGTCACAGCTTTTGTTCGGCAAGGAAGTAGAGCCGCGACTGTTTTTGACTTCCTCAAATTGTAGCGACCCCATTGGGAGTCGAGAACTTGATGCTTAGGTGATATGTAGAAGGGACCGCTTTCATGGCGTTTATCCATGGTCCCATGATTACGTTATAGATGGCAGGGTTGTCGACGACAGCAAAGTGAACGATTTTCTTGGCTTGTTTCACCATGACCGGGAGCATGATCAATCTGAGAGTCATTGACGTTATGCCAGAAAAACCGGTTAGCGGTTTTGGCATTGGGATGACTTCTCCTAGTTCGATGTTCATCCTTTGAAGGTTCTCACGGAAGATGACTATGACAGTGCTTCCTGTGTCGACCAAAAATCTACTGACTTCAAGATCTCTGATCACAAGGTCGATGCCGAGTGGATCATAGTGAGGTTTGTCGATCTGACAGTTTCTTCTTCCTCGAATGTGATTGTGTCGTTCGGGGTGTCAAGGGGTGGAGATCAGCCTGGCCATCTTGAGCTTGTTTCAGAATTTTTGCTGGTAAGCCTTAATGGACGAGACCGAGTCGTAGTAGAACTGTGATCCTCCGATGATCATGTTCACCCTGCAATCATTGTTGTTGTTCCCGTTCTCGTCGTGCCTCCTTCCGTGTTTTTCACCCGGTCAAAAGTCGTGCCCGGCCTGGGGGTTGGAACATGGATCGTTCCAGCCCTAGGGTGGGGAGGATTGATTGCAGATTGTACTCGCCCTAGGTTTTGTTGGATTTTGGATCATGTCCGCCCTAAGGCGGGGAGGATCGATCGCTGATCATGCCCGCCCTAGGGCAGGGTGGATTTTAGATCGTGCCCTCCTTAGGGCGGGTTGGATTTTGGATCATGCCACCCTAGGGCGGGAATAATCAATCTCGGATCGTGCCCCCCCTAGGGTGGGGTGGATTTAGGATTGTGCCCTCCATAGGATGGGGAGGATCGATCGCGGATCCTTCCCGCCCTAGGACAGGTCGGATCGTAAATCTTTCCCTTCCTAGGGTGGGGGGAGAAGCGGTCAATGGATCGTGCCCGTCCTAAGGCGGGTTGGATCGCGGATCATACCTGCTGAGGGCAGGGAAGACCGGTCACGGATTGTGCCCGTCCTAGGACGGGGTGGACCAAGGATGTTGCTTGTCATAGGGTGGGGAAGAGGACGCGGTACTCAGATGATTCTGTATTGATGAGACATGATTACAAATTGAGATAGTCGAGACATGAGAAGTTATAATGATTCCTAGTATTTTTCAAATCACGGAAGTCGTTCGTTTAAAAATTTAATAATCTTTGTCGAGAACTTGCTCCTTTATGTTCTTCACGAATCACACAAAGTTTATATTCTCTCATGTTCTTTTTGTTTAAGGAAGAAAAAATTTTCCATTATGGTTTTCAGACATTGATTCTATGGTAACTGATTTTGACCCCAACAACAGACTGAGCCAGCCTGATTGATATTTCTAATTGAGGTTCACATTAAGAAATACAAGCTTAAAAGATCCTAAAATAGACCCAACTCAAAACTAAAATTCAAAATATTTATAGGCCCATATAAAAACAAAAGTTTAATTAAAGAAGATAAAACATGCCACGCCTTCTCCACCGCAAGAGAACTTCGGAAGGTAGAAAATCACCTAGAACAAAAGAGATACATATTATTTATTCGAGTCAGTAATACCAAAAAAAGACACGCGTATAAGATTGATGAATTGATTACCAACATAAGATAAGAAAAGGAGAACATTCAATTTTATTAATCAAACCATGATAAGACTTGCGGCTTGCGTAAGGTGAATTTATATAAAAATTATTTTAAAATATTGTATGGAAAAATAATTTTTTTATTCTTGATCAAAATAATATTTTGGCCCTAAAATTTTTTTTAAAAAAATTTATTCTTAATTACATAATTTGTTTACTGATGAGCTGATCCTATTTTTTTAAAATATTAAGTCAGAATATTACTTATCACATAAGAAACTAACGTTTAGACCGAAAAATCTCATTCCTATTATTTGGTTACAATCAAACGATGTTAACCCGATTTAGCAATTTAAAAGTTAATTATGGTTATAAGAAGTTTACGTTCACGTGCCAATCCTATATATCTTCAATATTTTTCTTATTTTTGTGTTTTTTTTTATTTTGGTTATTGCTCGATAGAAATATTGATTTTTGTGTTTATTCTCATTTGTTCTTTTGTTTTGGCCTAAGATTTAGAAAATGTTTAAGATTTAAAATTATTAAATAGATGCATACTTGGGTTAAGATCCGCGCCTTGTGCAGAATAAATATTTTATATTTATTACTTATTTTATATTTTTCTGCATATTATAAAATAATAAAATAATAATTATATATTAAATAACTAAGAAATCTATTACTATTATGCAATAAATTGACATGCGCATATAAATCAAACGACCGCTCTTGTTTATTCGCAATCATTTTAGGGTAAATAAATAAAAACAATCAATTTTATCTACCGTATATGATATATAATTAATGTTAAATGATATTAAAACAAATATATAGTATAATTTTACTATGTATATTTATTAAATGAGGTTTCTACTCATATGATTTTATGATTCTTTGCATATTTGTGTAACAAAATGTTACACCAACAATTTTTTTTAAAGTGGAATGTTTAGTGGTTTCAATAATTTATAATCATTTTTTAAAAAAATGAAGATTTCAGAATTAAAATATTAACTTTTCAATATATGTTAAATGCAAATATCAAAATATAAGTATTTATTTTCATATGATGTATAATTTTATTTAAACGATATAATATAAATGTATATATATATATTAACATAAACACCTATTAAAATAAAATTATTTATTCGTATGATTTTATAATCATTGTATCTTATTATAGAAAAAATTAAACCTTGATCACAAAATTTTATTCGAGACTTTTAAAAGTTTTAGTAATTTATACTCGTTTTGAAAAATTCAAAATAAAACATATACAAAGAATCTAAATTTTTATTATATGATTAATGTAATTGTGTAGTTTATTTTAATAATAAAGAATTAAACAAAAATGATAGAGAGTATTCATATTTTTAGCAAATTTTTATTATTTAAAATCATTAATTTCCATATATATTTTAATCACATTAGGTAATTCTGTAGGTTTTCATTAGGAAATAATATATAATAAATTTCAATATGAAAAATGAATGGTCCTAGACATATTATATAATATGATTTTTTTTGACAAAAAACCTATAAAAAGCTCGAAATCCTAAAATATATATCATTAATCTTATAAAATAAATAAAATATAACTAATAAAATATACGCTATATTGTTATCACATTTTCATTGACACCGATTGATAACAAATTCAAATACATATGTGTTGGATATCGGTCTGATTAAATATCATGTTTAGGAGTTAATTCGGTCAAATAACTTTAAGAAGCCCAATAACTTTAAGAAGCTCAAGAGGAAGTGTGATCCATTACAAACCCGGTCGCGTCAAGCTAGCCGACTTACCAACCCGTCAGGACGACTTGACACACGCAATCGAGTGTTAGAGAGAAGAAGATCCCCATTTCCTATGATAGTGCCGAACGTAGCCATCAACAATTCCGCCAATCACTGTTCTGAGTCAGACATCAATAATAAAAACAGACGATGCCCCACACAACGAACTCCTATAAAAGAAGAGAAAGGCTGAGAGAGAGACACACACAGAAAAATACCGAGAGAGAAATAGAGAGAGAAATAACTGTGACGACGAGTTCATTTCCTTTGCATCTCCTTTCAGCTTGTAGCTTACACTTTATATTAACGAAACCTTTGTCCCCAAATCTGTTTTATTACTTGATTAAACACATTCCAGACCTTGTTACCGAATTTAGGATTCAACACGTCTAACACACGAATTAACAAAGCTGTCTCGAGATAAAACATGTCAATAACTTCCTCCGAAATGGACGACACGGCGACCGCATCGGACTGAGAGACATCATACATACTGAGGAGCGACACTTCACCACTTTTGCCACCAGCCAAACTGGTCGGATGCCCACTCAACGCTTTTCAAAATCGAGATATGCCTTCGGCAGCAAGATACAACTCCTCTGCGGTACTCGATACCTGCTATGGAGACTCGAGGAATGACCCTAGAGGAGGCAGCTCAGACCGAGGTACTAAACGAAGCTCAAGGGGTATGCCACAACCGGATTGACAAGCTCGAGCGCCTCGTGAACAGGCTTCAACTCAGATCAGAAGTCCATGCTCTCATATTGCAAAGATGCCAATGGCCCATCCGTCGACTGGCGAATACATAAGACAAATTTCCGCCGCCCTAACGTGACAAGTCCAAATTCTCCGAGACCTCCTAGTCCGGCTGCGCCCTGTGACCGAACAACCCAACCAGAGACTGATACCACAAATACCAAGCGTTCCCCTCGACCAGAGCACCCGCCTAGAGGGAGGAATGGCAACCGAAATCTCGAGAGGAGAGGCCGAGGAAACCGGTGGAGAAAATGCTATATAGGAGAAGGACCGCTGACGTACGACTCCTCAGATCATCACAACGGTGCCGGCTCCTCTCGACGGCAGCAGTGTTACAAGTACCATCAGTGCTTCAGTCACGAAACGACGGAATGTAGATACCTGAAGGAGCTGCTACTTACAAAATACCAGAAAGGGAATTCAAGATGAAAAGCGAGGACCTGCCAGAACTACAGATCCAAAATCAACGAAACTCAATACAACACCACCAACAGGGAAGCTCTAGCCTGACTGCCAACCGGAAAAAGTACAGGTCGACAAAAATACAAAATAAGTGAAAACCCTAGTTTTTAGCCGCCAAGTATCTTCCCTTTTCTCATTAGCTTTCCTTTACTTTTATAGAACCGAGCAACTGAGCCGAGCTGTCAGGACTTTATGCCTAGCTGATGGGTTTACTTGCAGAGACGACTATAGTAGTGTAGAGTCGCGCTCATGTGTTTGATAGGGAGCAGTGCGATCAAGCCAATATCATGGGCCGACTTACTGGGTTGGATCTTCTATTTTATGGGTCTTGTGGAGGGATGCAATCCATCTCCTACAAAAGTCCCTCTTAGTTCACTTGTGAGAGTCGCAGCCGATCTCAGTGAATTTGTAAAATAAGGTCTGGAGAGTAGAGGACTTGGATCAGAGCTTTTAATGGCGGCTTCTGCGAGAAAATTCTTGGTGTTGATGACTTACACGAGTAAAAATCACTCAAGGAGTTTCATCTGCTTGTTTTGTTGTGCCGAGCTGTAGCGACCCTCACATAGTGTTTTTTTATTTACTCGCGATGTCCTCTCGATATGTAAATAGGGAATGTTTTTCATGTTGCCCCGAGTAAAACTGATCATGGCGTTAGGAGACATTTGTTTCTTAGGAAAGGGTAGCCTATCCTTTGCTCGTGGAGCAGATCGTTCTGCGGCTTTCAAACCAGAGATCCTGGTTTGACTTAGTGCAATTTCGACCGAGTTGACCGGTTTTGACTGGTTTGCACCGAGAAGTGGAATCATCGCGAATAAATGTGCGGGAAAATTTGGCGTTTATAGGCCCTATTAGACCGAATAATGGTTCTTGGAGATCCGTGCCTTCCCTCTCTTATAAATAGGTGACTCCTACTCATTCTCTCCATTCTTCTCCGCGCCTCAGGTACTTTCTCTCTAGCTCTCTATTTCTCTCTTTATTTTTCCTTGCCTCCTTTTAGAGTACATCCGTACATAGTTTCCTAATCAGTATCGTGAAAATGGCTCTGAAGAATAGATTGTCCAACGAATAGAAAGGGAAAGCCTTGGCCACCGAGCTAAGTTCGTAAAAAGATCTGACGAACAATGGCAGCCCTCTTGATGATTTCGATCTGATTCATCACGACGCCCTGGTGGACACTGCTACTCTTGATTTAACGCAGGGCCTCTTGGTTGCCGACGCCCCCACGATGTTCAGAGGAGAGGGTAACGGGCATGTCGCGGCCGATGATGACCAAGAAAATGAAGAAGAAGATGATGACTCGCGTAGTCCCGAAGAACGTTCCTCGGGGAAACGGGAAAGCCACAAAGGATTGTGACCAATCCTTTTTACCCCGGCGGGATCTTTGAAGAGCTGCCGGATTTGCGCCCCAAGCTGATGTGTCCTTCGGTTTGTGGAAGGCCAAATATGGGACAACGTAATGTCTACTTGGTTCATCGTCGTGAGTGTGAAGAAATTGTTCAGAGAATGTGGAGCCACAGGCGTGACTTTCCTTATCCTGAGAAACAACCATGGAACCAGACTGTTAGATATCAGTGCGTGCATGTACGAGTTGTACTTCCAGAAGGGAATCAAATTGTGGTTTCCCATCCCCTCGACTGATCACGTCCTATTGCTTTCGCTGGGACGTCGCAATTACCCAGTTCCTGAACGGGTCATTCCGAATTGCAGTGGCGCTAATGAGGATGGCCGTTGAAGCGGATATCTCTATGAGTGTCCGCACTTTCAAAGAGATGGCGAAGATGCAGCCAATGTCGAATGATCTGTTCACGGTAAAGATGAGAAAGAGTTACAATATCATAACCGGTCACCCAAACAAGACGGACCATTGGCAACATTACTATTCCTACGTCAGGGTGGACGAATTCGCTTTTGAGGAACCTCTGAAAGATGTTTATTGAGTGCTACAGAGCCATAGACTTGGTAGATCGTTATTGCTGAGAAACGTTCTTTCTATTTTGATGATAACACTCTGAGTTTCTTTTTTTGACTTTTGCCGTGCAGTCATTATCCCAATATGATCGCTTACCCGAAATGTTTTTTGAAAACGCCCAAGTTATCGCCACTCTTAGCCACCATAGAAAAATAACAAAAGAAATTTAGAAAATCAGACCATTATTTTGAATCCGTGTAGGAGCGTTACGGTCATTACAAAAGATTAGGGATGGGCACTTTGGTTATTTTATCGGTTCAATTTGGTTTAGTTAATTCGGTTTTATAATTTTTCCAACCAAAGTGTACCATAATTAGTTTGGTTTGAATCGGTATTGTTTCGGTTTGCATTCGGTTCGGTTTGTATTCGGCTCGGTTCAAACGGTTTTCCCTACTTTAGTTTTCGTTCTTCTAAGAGAAATCATGTTTTAAAACATAAACGCATGGTCATAAAATCATCAAGTTGATAACTATTGAAAAACTAAATTATGTTTCCTAAATCGAATATAAAACCAAAACAAAAACCTTTAAAAACACAAAACATTTATAAAAACACAATAAAATAAAAGTTAACTATAGTAAATAGAATATTTTTTAAAAAATAACATCGTTAATAAAATTATGATTTTAGTATTTTGTATATTACTATTATGTTTAATTCAAATAATAACAAAAACACATTGGTTATTGGTTTGGTTTAACTCAGTTCGGTTTGGATTGGTTTCGGTTCAGTTGATTCAAGTTGGGAAAATCTTAAACCAAAGTATTTGATGATAGACTGGTTCGGTTTGGATCGGTTTCGGTTTGATTCGGTTCGGTTTGTTTTTTTTGCCCACCCTACAAAAGATTATAAAAGCTTCGGTCGCAAGAGTTGTCAGTGAGTTTCCGAGTTCTAGCCACCCAAAACCTTAAACCTAATTGAGTCGCAACTCGATAACAGAAGACGAAGAAGACACGAAAAAGGGATTTAAAGATTTCGGACTGGACCTTATGAAAGGCTGCCTACGTACCCCTTTCAAGGATCTAGCCAAACTTAGTTCAATTAAAAGAGTTTAAACAAGAGATCGAACTGCCTTTGTGAGTTCTTTTAGTAACTAAGTGCAAGATATAGAAACTAAGCATGTCGAGAATAATGCCTAAAATCCTAAATGCAAAAAATTCTAAGCATCTAATGAATTGTCCTTGTCCTCCTTGCCTTGATTCCTCTTATATATACCTCCAAGTTCGACCATCTTTCCTTTTTTTTTGCCCCCGATTCGAGTCTATATATTTGCAAAAATCTTCCTTATCCTCTCGACCTTCATGATTATCCTTTGAAACTCAACATTTATCTTCTTCTGCGAATAACATATAAAACGTCATAGCAGTTTTGGGCTCATTCTAGTCAAAAATTGTAAGTGGACTTTTTCTGTGTTTTAGGCCTTTTTGGGATGTCATTCGATTTAAGTGTTTTTACGACTTTTTTGAAAAAACACATTCGGTATGATGTCGGTTTTATAATATAATGATGACCAATCGTATAGTCGGGATAACTATGGTGTTAAGTTAACCGTTACAGTTTTATATGATTGATTTGAATTCATATGGGAAAACAAGTCTTCGTTAATTTTATCTTAAAGTTTCGACACTAACTCCGATCGAAAAGAAACAAGGGACAGTTCAATCAATGACCAAAACAGAAGCTAGTCACCTAAGGGCGAGTTGGTCGAGACTGATCCATGTCGCCTGATGGCGAGTCGGATGAGGCTGATCCAACTCGCCATCCAACTCGCCATCCAACTAGCCATCAGGCGAGTTGGACATGGTTGATCCAACTCGCCTGATGGGGAGTTGGACATGGTCGATCCAACTTGCCATTAGGCGAGTTGGAATTGGTTGATCCAACTCGCCTCATGGTGAGTTGGGCGTGGTTGATCCAACTCGCTTGATGGCGAGTTGGACGTGGTCAATCTAACTCTCCATCATGCAAGTTGGATGTGGTTGATCTAACTCGCCTTATGGCGAGTTGGACGTGGTCGATCGAACTTGCCATCAGGCGAGTTGGGCGTCTTCTATCCAACTTGCCATTAGGCGAGTTGGGCGTCGTCGATCCAACTTGCCATCAGGAGAGTTGGGCATCTTAGATCCAACTCTCATGATGGCGGGTTGGACAGGATCGAGCTGGGTCGCTTGTTGGCGACTTCGGCAAGCCGATTCAGTCGTTTTGTAACTCGGGAGTTGTTTGCTAAGAGATTGAACAATTTTTCCCCAGAACTTGTCATTCCATCTCTTTTAAATTATACAAAGTCTTAGTTCCCACGCTTTTGTTTCCTTTTTAGAGAAGACATATTTCTCGGGAACTTTAAGACATTGATTCCGTCATGATCGATTTTGACTGCAATAGTTAGCCCCCCAGCTCGCTAGAATCGTTGTGATGTTCTTGCGAGCGGTTAGTCAGGTTAGGTAAGTGAGACGGAATTAATTGTTGAAAGTCCGAAGATGAATAGTAGATTTTTCTTTCCTATTAGTATGTTGTGAAGTTTTCAAAATTCTTACTTGCCTTCTTTTTTCGATCTTGAGAGTCTTCGTACCCATGATGGCAAAATTATCCTGAAGGTTGAGTGTGGTCGGCTTACTCTCCAAGGAAAGGAATGCAATAAGATTGGGTCTGCGCCTTTGAAGGCTGCCTACGTACCCTTGTTGAAGGGATCAAGCCTTTTGTAGTTTGTCTTGGAGTTAAAGTTCTTATGACCTTGTTTTCTAATGAGACCTAACAGTTTAGTTATGTGTCATGTAGAGATTATCGAGCATGTTGTTGCTGATGACATTTTGTATTGGAACTTTGTCGGCCTCGAGACTAGCCTCGTAGGCTGTCTGCTTTGGCCAAGTGTGGCCGTATTTATGTTTTTAGGAATGGCAGTGTGTTGCTTTGAATCCCTGTCACTTTGCAGCTTCTTTTTAATGAATTGTGTTTTGTGTTTTAAGAGTGTATTCGTGTGAATGTAGAGGGAAACGTATGAGTTGTTATATCATATCTAACTCTGTCTGAATCGTTATATTCATTGTTCGTTTCGGAAGAGAGTATTTGAAAAATTTAATTTTGCGGAATTTAATTGGGATCTCATATCAATTGATACTATGCCTTGAGATTTTCGAGAGCAGTGTGCTGGGTTTAGGGCATGACCTAGGATTACTAACGGTTTTAGGGTTTGCGATGACTATTTCGACCTGGTTCCATCTCAGTACTGAAGTCTGCGATAGGTTCTTGGCTTAAATATCTGGCACCGATCAGGAACCATGCATCTCTCCAAAGACAATTTTGAAGTCGTCTGGAAGTGCTGACCAAAATTTCAAAGTTCTTTTATAGCGCGCTATTATCCTTGTGTCGGATGTCTTAGATCTATCTCTATGGGAAGAGATGGCTTAGTCTGTTTAGGACGTTTGGAGTTTGTCGTTATCAGCAACAAACATGTGGTAGATGTTACCGTTTTGAGTCTTCGAGAAGGATATGTGTTTGAGAAGATGTTAGTGCGTATGACTGTTTGGTCTTCCAAAATGGTGTTTTTTATCGAGGAAGGTATTTTTGTAGAAAAATTGTTCTGCGGACATCTGCGACGTCTCGCGATGCTGAAGATTTTTTTTTTCATATGCCGCATTTGGTGCCTTAAATGTTTGCAGTCTTGAAGATGTTTTGCGGTGTCGCAAGGGTTTTGTTTTAACCTTACGGCAGAGAAACATTTTTTTTCCGGATGTTCGCAACCAAAACTGTTGTTTCTGTTTGGATGTTAAATTGTTTGCTTTGTGATCAAGGAATTAGGACCAAGGGTCGCTTAAATTTGTCACTGGGAAGAAGCGTCTTCCTTCACTGTGATTTGTGAAGAGTCGGCCCTCCTACATTTATTTCGTGTATTTTTAAGGATGTTTTGTATAGTTCTCTAAATCTCTAAGTTTATGATTTTTTAGGGTATGAAGAAAAATCGAATATTTTGTGGTTTAGCTCGAATTTTAGAACGATCTAACGCAATGGAGTGCTAGATTAGGAACTATCTACGTTATTTACATATGATTTGCATGATTTGAGTTTGTTCTTTTGGATTTCGTACCTCTTGTTTCACGATGAACCATCGATCGATGCCCATGAGGCACCGTCGATCGACAGTGAGGAGATTTCGTCGATCGATTCCCATGAGGTGCCATCGATCGACGGTTTCCTATTCAACATCGATTATGATTCTTGGTTTTCTTTCTTATATGCAGATGGAAAAACGACGAACCAAGGAAAGATAGGAGATCGGTGGTTCCAGTACTCAGCCACGGGGTCCTCCATGTCGAGACCCTTGGCCCAAAGAGGAAGAGGCTTTACTTGTCACATTCAAGGACTTTCCCAACCCTCAAAAGACTGTAGCATCGAAGGAATTCACACATCTTCCCGTGAGCGAGGATTGGGACGATTTTGACAGCCTCTACTACAACGCTTGGCAAAGCGTTTCTATCGAACCCACATGGTTCGTCGACAGATGTACCTAGAAGAAGCTGGGGCTACTGACTGACTTCAGACAGATGGTGCGGGAGCTAGGACTTGGCACGATGGCTACTAAGTCATACCCTCTCTACCTGGACTTGGTCTGTTAGTGCATCGCTACGACTCAGGTTCTCTACAAGACCCCTCGGGGAAAAGTGGCGAACGAGGCCACAATGACTTTTCTTATTAGAGGCATCCGGTACCGAATCACCATCCCACAGCTCTACGAGATCTACGGATTCGAGTCTGGCACTATCGCCTGCACAATTGCTACTTTCCCAGGCCTGCATCCCTTCTGGGGACTCATTGCTACAGGCCCTTTCGACTCGGGCTCGACTACTCAGACGGATGTCCATCACCCCACCCTTCGCTACTTCATGAAGGTCCTTGCCAACACTTTGTTGTGCAAGATAGAACCCAACAAGGTTAGGGTTTAGGAGCTCACAATGTTGTACTACTCCATTAGAGACTTAGTGGAGCTCGACGATAAGATTTTCCCCCCACCAGTGAGCGATCAGCGGGTGAACTTGGGGGCTATTTTTGCTGAGCACCTGGCGGCCCTGAAGGACAAACCCTTCAAGGGCACTGGATCGAAGAAGGAGATATTGGGAGTCTCTTGACACCTCTATTCAGCTTCCTTGGTATCAGTTTTGAGGGAGCCTCTGTCGAGAGAGAGTTGAGATTCATGGATGACTGTCACTTGGCGAGGACCCAGTGGCTAAAGGAGGGGAAGTATTCGTCTTTCGTCGACGATGAGGGGCCTAGGTTGATAGTGCCTTCCATCACCAGAGGTGACAGACTTTGCTGATGATCCAGAGCGCCTTGCCTTCAGACCAGCTGAGCAGCACCTTCACACAGCACGACCATGGTGACTTCCAGAGATCCCCACCCACCTTTCCCACATTTCCCTCAGATTCCAAAGATCCCCATCCACGACCATGGTGACTTCCAGAGAGTCGTGGTGGACGCACTTCGTGCCATATGGGCTAGGATTGAGACGATGTCTCGATGCCATTGCTTCAGCCATCCCAAGACCAGAGCGAGATCACCACCAGGAGCCACGCCACAGCCTCAGCAGCCTGATATGGACACATCAGACGAGGAGTAGCCTCCCTTGTTGCTCCTTCGTCTATATTTTACTTTCTTTTATTTTCAGACTTATATCTATTTTATGTTGTTTCTTTTGGATTTAGACTCATTATTATTATTATTATTATTATTATGTTTTAACGTTTTGATGTGTGTTTGAGTGTCTAACAGAGATAACCCAAAGAGAGATGATCCATGGAGAGTAGGCACACCCACACGATTTTAGTCTAACACGCCTCGCATCGATCGACGAAGCTTTATTGCTGTCGATCGACGGCGATCTAACAGATACGTTTAGTCGATAGTTCGAATCAACCATCGATCGATGGTGATGGTCTACCACTGATCGACATGAACCTATAACCATCGATCGACGCTCCTCTTGAGTTTGGTATATTCTACTTTCTCTAATACCATCTACTTATGATTTAATTTTCCCTAACCAATCCAAGACATATTACACTAGAGACAGTGTAATTTAAGTCTGGGGGAGGTTCACTAATGCTATTTGAATTGTTTTGAATTTTATTTGCTATATATATATATATATATATATATATAAGTTTTTCAAATTATTTTACTAAGACAAGAAGGAGATTATGATCAAGATTTATTATTGACTAACCACACTTTAGCACCATTCTTAGAAGGTTGTTTGCAGAGATTATTAGAGATACTAAAGTGGATCATCATGCCACTATACCACACTTGCTTAGAAAGTTTGAAGGAACCGAAGTTGATTTACAACACTAATCCTGATATTATTTGCTTGCTTTGGGGCTTCGTATACATTGGATCAAATTCCTTCTGCAAGTCTGTAGGTACAAGTCATTCCACCTTTGGTTTCCTTCTCTCTCTCTTCAGCATCTACTTAAAAATGCTTAAAAGATTGATATGACTTCCCGAGATGCAGAGGGGTAGGTACATTACCAATGACCTTATTATTCTAATACAGAGGAATGATCACACATTGTTGGAAGTGAGGGATAGGTAAATTACCAATAACCACACTATTCGCCTACAACTTTGCCCAAAAAAGCAAAAAAAAAAAATGAGAATAAGATGGTATCATTGAGAGCTAAAAAAAATCAGAGCAGAGAGAAAATAGGGAAGAAAAGGATCAGAGAAGACTTTGTGCCTAGTTGTTCGGATACTTGCAGAGTTAAGAATTCATGTGTCCTTTGATCGATACTTCCAAGGTAAAACATTCACTTTTATTTTATGCAAAGAAATAAGATCAGTACAGGGGCGAGTCAAGCTAGTATTTACTAAGTTGTTGGTAGAATGGATTTGGTCGCTATACTAGGATATGATACATAAAGTTTCTCTGTGATTGACTTGATAGGATGTGGTTACAACAAAGTAGGGTGATAGTTATGCTTAGATATTATGTGAGTCTCCACTTTTCAAAATCTCTTTCATAGGCTTTGTTTGCTTGAAGACAAGCAAAAAAGGTAAGTCTGGAGGAGTAGATTTAACCTATTTATTACCAGTTTTAGACCATGTTATAGGCTTTATTCAGGATCTGTTATGTGTGTCTATACTATGTTTTAGCGTATTTACAGATCCAGGTACTCATTCGAAGCAATTGGAGCTTTTGGGCTATTTTGGAGCTTTTAGGTTGCTCAGTCAGAAACTCAATGTCGGATCCAGTTTATGCGTGAAACATCGATCGACGTCACACCTTGTGCATCGATCGACGGACAAGTCGAGTGCAAAAGTAATGAAGACTTGAGAAATTACAAGTTTTACCCAAAAGTCTCATCATTTGAAAGACAAGTCCCTGGCCAAAATTTAGACTATTTATTAGGATTTTCTATCTTAGTTTTAACCTAAGCGGTAGCCGAGAAGGCAGAGGAGCAGAGTTGGAACACCTTGTTACATCTATTGGAGAGAGATATGATCATCATTACAGAGAAGATCTTGAACTCCTTATCTTATTATTCAGTGTATCTTATGCAATTTATTCAGACTTTAATCATGTTCTTTGCTACTATGTCTGAGTAATTCATTGTTAGATTTAGGATTCTTCATTTGTAGTAATGTCTTGTTGATTTTATAGAAATGTTAGGGTAATCTTGTTGGTTCTTGTTTAAGTTGTTTTAATGCTAGGTTGAATTTGATCACCTCAACCTTAGAAACTAGGGTTCCATAGCGCAAGCGAGATCATGGTTATGACCCTGAACCCATCGTAAACAATCTAAATAACTGGTAACAAACGAGAGTTGAATTGGAAGTTTAGATAACCCATCAAACCGCTAAACCAGTAGTGTTTAGAATGAGCATCGATCGACGCCATCTTGTTGGAATCAATCGACACTCAGTTGAGATGCGCGAGAGCGATCTCCTGAACACTAAGGTTTGAGTTTGAGAACGATGCTCAATTAAAACCCTAGGGATCTATTAATTTGCATTATCTAATACTACCTAAGAATTTTCCCTAAGTCTAACCCCTATTTCACCTTCACAAACTAAATCAATCTTGAAATCACTTTTATTATTATTATTACAATTTGTCTAGCTTTAATTCGAAAACAATAAGTCTATTGTGCAATCCTAGAGTCTCTGTGGATTTGATCCCTAAGTACTACACTGAACCTCTTATTTGAGAGATTAAAGTGAGAAATAGGGTTAATTTGAGAAGTGATATAAACAAACCCATACCACGCACATCAGATTCACAAAGAAAACTCACTGAAAAATACAAGAGAGAAACACTTGAGAGTTGTGAGGCTTAGGCTATCTTTTTGTGAACTAACTTTCTTGTTGAGATTGTAACAGGAAACCATGACTTGAGATGTCAGTAAAATAAAAGAGACACCAACAGTGACATTGAATAAATTGCAGATGAAAACAATGATGTCTGAGATCATGAAAAGAAAGAAAAGACTAATCTTTTACAAAAGAAACATGTTGATGATTTCTTTGGTAATGTTTCTCAGGTTCAGAAGGAAGCTAAAATCAAAAGGAGGAGCATAATACCATCTTTCTGTGTTAAAACGACCATGATAACTACTTGGAGTGGAAGCAGAAAATGGAACTTGTCTTTGATGGCCAAAACTACTCAGAAAGAAAGAAGGTTAGATAAACTACAACAGAGTTCTGTGTTGATGTCATTCCATGGTGGGCTCAGCTTGTTAGTACCAGAAGAAGAACATGAGGAGCACAGGTTGCATCCTGGTTTGAACTGAAACACTTCATGAGTAAACACTTTGTTTCTAGTAACTACATCATAAAGCAACCAAGACATGCCAAAGAGGAGACAAGAACTTGCCATGATCATGATCACCCAAGAAAGTCTCAGTCACATAAGCAAATAAGGCCAGACCCATGTCCCCTCTCAAGACTCAGTGGGCCACTGTGTTCTAAGAAGGAATTAGCTATCCAAAAGCTAAAAACATAGCCATCTAAGGTAAGTAAACCCTGAGACAGAAAATGAGTTTTCTCTTTTCTCTCCTCAGTCTGAACTTGTTGTCAATAAAACATGTGATGAACTAACATGTTTTGAACTGGTGCAACTGAGTAGCATTGATTCAATGTCTCAGGTCTTAGAAGAAAACACAGCAGAAGAAGCACAAAAGAGTTCACCACCATAAGAAGAGTTGGAACAGTCCAACATTGAAGCAGAAACAAATGCTAAGTCATTCTCTTTGAACTCTCCAAAGCACTATAAGGATCTTAATATGCTTAATTATGTGCTTGAAATGTTTGTTATGGTTAGTCCCAGTGATTTAAAACGTTTTGGTCTTGAAAAAGTGAAAGAATTTTCTGTCTCAAACTCTGTTTTTGATAACATGATTCATCCTTTTAAGAAACTTGAACCAGATAATTTTTGTGAAGAAAAACGTTTTTTCTGCGGTAATGAAATCAATCATGGTCTTTTTTGAGTTTTATTCAGTTTATGGAACATAACAAAGGCCTTGATCACCCTAAAAAGAAACTAGAGTTGGTTCTGCAACAACCTGATTTTTGTTTCAGAAAACCTTGTGATTCTTTTACTTGCTTTAAAAATAATGACTTTGAACTGAGTTTTTATAGTCATGAACAGATCACTGATGATTTTTTTGCATCTGATTATGCTTTGAACAAACCTAGAAAGTTGCAGGGACATAAAACACTTAGGGCAGAAACCGAGTTTGTTTATGAATATGTTTTGAAACCTGCTCATGATTGTTCTCAAACTGAGAAATCTTGGTTTGTTTTAAGATCATGATTGTGGAATGATGTTGTTTTGAGCGTTGATGATATATTAGTGTACAACACATTCTTTGAAATTCATGTTAAACATGTGAGACATGTGCTAACTGATTATGAATCTGATCTTGAACTTAAACTCTTGTGTTCTCATTCTGATCAAGTGGGACACATTTTGAAGTTGATCTATGGTACTTCATGCCTTGAAAACATTCTGGTTTACAACACTTTCTTTGATAAACATGTTGATCATTGATTAAGTAATTCTCAGTTTGAACTTGATCTTTTGTGTTCTGAATCTGAGAAACTTGTGCATGTTTTGAAGTTGTTCTTTAGGAACTATGCTATCACGTGACTTGTAACCATTCTGGTTTACAACACTTACTTTGATAGACATTTTGATAGTCTGAAACAAGTGAAAAATATTCTTAGAAAGAAATTCTTTGTTATTGATCAGATTAAGAACATGTCTTGCACATATAACACTGGATATGCAGGTTTTGTCTTGAATTTCCAAGTTGACTCTAATTTGATCTTGAGGTATATGTTCTCTTACAGTTACTTAAAACTTTATATTTGTGTACTTTGTTGAATTTCCAAGTTGAGAGTCTAACTTGATCTTGAGATACTTTCTTGACTTACAATGTGTGTACTTTCTTATATTTTCCAGTGGACACACTTAAGAACCATAAACCCTAAATCTTATACCTTAAACCCTAATCCGTATCTGAATGGTATAAGTCAGTTGTATAATTCTTATAAGTCAGCCGTCAAATGTATTTTGTATCTCAGTGTTTTGTATTTTGGGCGGGAACAAAATCATTTCTCAAACTTTGAATTCATGACCACTGATTGATTTTAATCTAAGGGTTCAAAATTGTCTTTTTTCTATCCACACACTTCTTTCTCATTGGTTAATCTTTCTTCGAAAATCACAATTTATGGCCATTGATTAAATAAAATCTAAAGGCCAAAAATCATTCTCTTTTTTTTTGTTCATCTCTCTCCTTTTCTTACAGTTTACAGGACTGCCTCTTCATCTCTCTCTTTGACCCTTTCTTCTTCTGTAAAATGACGAATCTGATGAGAGAGGGAGCAGCAGGATGTCGGAGCACCATACATGACACTGGAGGTGAAGACGACGACCACTGCAGTAGATCTGTCTCAAATTTTCGATTTTTAGATCTATGTTGTTTATGTGACTGATATATTTCTTGATTCCTAATCCCTAGACTTGTCTTTTTAGTTTCTCTATCGATTTATGGATTCAAAATTTAGTTTGGATGATAAATCTTGAGCATGTTAGAGACTTTTTTAATGTATGAATAACTCAGTCGTATTGTAATCATAACTCAACCATACTAAAAAACATAACTCAGTCATTAACGCATGCGTAACTCAGCCATAACATATGCATAACTCAGCCGATTATTAATCAGAGGTATTGTAATCATATTTCAGCCGTAAGTTTGCATAACTCAGCCGTAAAGTATACATAACTCAGTCTTAAATATCCATTCATGTTCGCCATATCTCTTCTTAGGAGGTAGTTTTGGTGAATCTTGTCATGTGTTGGAGACTCACCGTATAGTTATCATCTTCAGATGATGGACCATCCGAGTCGTCGAACATATCAAATCAGCTTTCAAATTCATCATCTTCTTCTCATCTTCTCCGCCTATTTCGTATTTTTCTCCTTCCACTTTACTAGAGCAATCACTATCTTTATCTTTTTAGTTTCTTGAATCCTAATCTCTAGATTCGTCTCTTTATTTTCTCTTTTGGTTTCTGAATTGAATTTAAGTTTGGATGATGAATCTTGAGCATGTTATAAACTTTTTTTGGTCAACTTGGTCCTTTTGATTTGTATGCCAGTATTGTAATCATAACTTAGCCATAACATATGCATAATTCAGCCATATTGTAACCATAATTCAACCGTACTAAAAACCATACTCAGCCTTTGAGTATAAGAAAGTCGTATTGTAACCATAACTCAGTCATAACGTATGTGTAACACATACATAACATATGCATAAACAAGCCATAAAATATGAATAACTCAGCCGTAAAGTGTACATAATTCAGTCAAAAAATACATTCATGTTCGCCATATCTCTTCTTAGGAAATAGCGTCGGTGAATCTTCGTCTTGTGTTGGTCGTCTTTGTTTGTGTTTCACCTCCAAACTTAAACCATCATAACCCCCACTGTAATCTTTGAGTATCGACTTTGCGAGTTTGTCATGTGTTGTTTTCTCATCTATATACAGAACTCTACACCTTATACTATCGGCGTTGAATACATATTTTTTTAAAACCAAGTGACCGGAAACAATAACTACATGATCCATAAGATCTCAGAGAAAGATGAATGAGAAGAATAATAATGATGAAGAAGATGAAGAAGAAGACACGGCGTCTATAACATAAACCTTAATTTGACTGTTGTAACGTTAATAATGACATGACAAATAAGAGCCGATGACATGGAAAATCGTAGCTGATGACATGGAAAATTGGTAAGTTAGCCGCCAAACGAACACATAACATAGCCTAAATAAATCAGTCATCAAGTACAACATAAGTAAGCTGCGACGTGAATATTATTTCAGTAATTAATCTTTTGCTAATAAATCCGCCATAATTAGGCTGAAAAATATTAAGTCAGTTGTATAGTCAAATAAATCAACCGCCCAATAAATGATATTCTAGTAATTAATCTTTCGTTAATAAGTCAGTCTTAATTAGGCAGAGTTTATTGTTTATCCCGCCAATTACGGCTGATTAAGTGTAACACAGTCGTTAATCCTCCCATAAGTCAGCCAGCCGATGATCATTAACTCAGCCGGAGAAACATAACTCATATGTGTTTTAACTGCAACTCAGCTAAATTTTCCATAAATCAGTCCGCCGATATATAAATCAGCTGTAACTTTTTTTCAGAAGTCAGACTTTATCTCATAAATCAATCGTCACTAACGACTGACTTATAATATTAAGTCAGCCCATATCTCATAAATCAGCCAGGTTGTAAAACTCAGTCGCAGCGCACAAATAACTCAGCCGTCAATCCTTTTGTATCGATTTACGGGAGTTCATTAATACATGTCAGCGATTTCCTACGTGATACCATTTTTTTACTTATTTGTCATGAAAAATAATGACATTCTTGTAAATAAGTTTTTATCACAACGTAATAAAATGGCATGTTGAGTATTAAAAATGGTAGTAATATAAAAAGTTTTATTTGATTCTGGTAATAAGTCTTAAAATGTATGATATTTAAGTAAACTTCCCAATAATAAATATGGATATAGAAGGTTTTAATTTGTTCACAAATAGCCAACCACAAAAATGTACAAAAAGCCGTATACTTAGACAATTTTAATTTATTGTCAACAGTTATTTGTGAACAAATTAAAACCGTCTATGTCCACATCTGATCATTATGTGGATGGATGTTTGTGAATGGAAAATGTGCAAAAATAGAAGATATGTTTGTGTGATTATGTGGAAAGATGTTTATGGACGCCTATGTGTAAATAAATATGTTTTATTCATTTTGACTACACGAACCATCATCTGATACCATTATATACAACTTTTAACCTTCACCAAACAAACGTAAATTAGAAAACGGTTCACACTTTAATCCAAAAAAATTACCAAAAATCAGAGATCAAAAAAATTTAGCAAAAACCTATGAACAATGATAAACAACAAACATTTCTTATCATTTTGCAAAACAAACTCTGAGAAAACAAGGAACTACTAAAGAAAACAATACCTCCAATGTAATACATGATTGTAGACTCAAGTACATCTAGCCATCTCTCCAATCACTAAAACAGTAGCTCCATCGCTTCAACTTCTTCACATCTTCCGAACCTCTCCTCGTAATATCGAACATATATAATTTCTTGAGAGGGTTACCAAAATCGATTGTTTTGACCAGAACAGACCCCTGGATTCAAAGCTCTACTTGGACTCTTCTGAATTCAAAGCGAGAGGGTTACCAAAATCGATTGATGATCAAAAAGTAGATCACCGGCAAGACGAACCGGAAAAACGTGATTCCTCGTGCCGCATGATTCTTTAGCCCATAGATTAACATGTGTTACTAACGTGTTAATTTCATGTGTAATAGTTATCTCTTTCTTTCGTAATGGGTTTGTACACTTTGTAATGGGCTTTCAAGCCACCTGTTTGGCCTATATACGTATAGCCTTAATGAAAATCTAGTTGAAAAAAGAAATAGAAAGACTTTCGTGAAAAATGAATTACTATTTTGGATAATTTCATCGAGGAAAAAAGATATGTTGGGGGACCAACGTGCGGGGGTATGTTTCCGTTTAATGTGTCGTCAACATGCAACATGCAGTGTGTGCATTTGATTTATAAGAAAAATTAAAACTTTAAACAGAAGCAGGAAAAGAAACACAGAAGAAGAAATAAATAAAGCGGGGTAGTCTCATTAGCTCCTTATATCTTTTTGTGTTGTATTTTTTTTTCTTTTCATTTATATTGTTTACAGATTGGATGACAAAAAAAAAATATTTAAAGATTATTTGTTACAGAGAAGATTATTTTATTTTCTAAATTTGATTTGATCAATTATTTATTTTGATTCAATCTAAAAATTAAAATATCTATGAAACTTCAGATCAAAACAAAATAGCAAAATTTAATTGTCATAAAAGTAAATTAAATTACAAATATTATTTTGAAAAGTTAAATATTCTATCTGATTTGTATATATTTTCACGTATGTAGTGCAATTAAATATACAAATAATCATATTTATACATATATTATAATAAAATTTTAGTTCATTTTTCTTTTAAGCGGTTTCATGAAATTTTAATTTAAGATATAACACATCCAGTTTATCTTTTGTGTCAAACCAAATGTTAACATATGAATTTTCTTATTGAGATCACCAATAATGGGATTTTTCTTTATGATTTGCATTAAAATGTCAGTTTTTAATCTAATCATATTACTTGTTATTATGATGTTATGGAAAGTACACCCCGAATCCAGCATTCATTTGTTCTCAGTCGACACGGTGCTAGCTGTTAGAATAATAAGCGCTTGTGTCCTGGTAGTCACATTTGCAGATCCTGGAGCTTTGTGGTGCTTCCTCTTATGGCAATCTCTCTTCCAATGGGCCTCTTTGCCACACACAAAACAGCCTTTATTGTTCTTGGTGTATCTTGGTTTAGATAGTGACCTGCCCCTTCTTTCAGATTTGCCTCTCCAATTAGCACCTCCTTTCTTATATGGTCTTCCTCTAGATTCAACATATAGACCCTCTGCATCTGACTTGGATCTAGATAACAACCCTTTTTCCTTGAGTTATATTTCTTTAGAATACGATGAAGTAACGACTTCATTGATTGTTAATGTATCTTTTCCGCTTCCATATTTCAGGGTATGAACCAGCTGCTCATACTTGGATGGTAGACTAGATAATATTTGGATTGACTGGTCCTCTTCAGGTATGTTGATATTAAGACTCTCGAGATCATCCACCAGTTTAAGAAAGTCATTTAAATTTTCTTCAATATACCTACTTTCCTCTATTCTGAAACTCGCAAATCTCTGTTTCAGGTAGATACAATTTGGCAGGGTCTTGGTCTGATAATCTCCTTCCAATGCTTTTCACACAGCTAGAGCAGTGGGTTTCTTTCTGATCTTTCTTAGTATGGTATCATTCACACTCATACATATCAGATTCTTGCATCTTCGGTCTTTCTCTTCACTGACCGGTTCAGGCTTTATATCAACACCTTTACCACCTACATCTATCTCGCTTGCTTCTGGTTTCGCTCTTTTAAGCACTTGTCTAGACCTAGAATTTCAAGCTGAGCACAGAATCTTGTATTTCCATAAACCAAATAATCTTTGCCATCAAACTTCTCAACGTCGAACTTGCCTGCGACTGGTTCCATGACTTGTGATTCTGATTCAAATTTACCTTCTCCTTCTCAGGTACACGAAGACAACCTTCGAAAAATCCGAGACAGACGATGAAATCTTCAGATAAGTTCACTTGACCTTCTCTTATTCTGACCAAACTTCTCTTGTGTAATACCCACGAGATACCCTAGCACAAACTAGTCCTTATAGGAGAACCATTGCTTTGATACCACTTGTAAGGTTTAAAAGCCTTTAATCTTTTACTCGTTATCAAGTTCTCATCCTCCTTATTATTGTTTAAGAAGAGATTAAACTAAAGCAATAAGAACACACAGGACTTTAACAAGTTCCCGGCCTCTAGCCGGTATGTCTCGTGGGAGACTGTCCTCCCAAACTTCACTATGAATGAGAGAGTACAACAAAGATCACAATTGTGATCAAGCTTGTGTATATGCAAGCTTTGTATCTGAGAAATCGTAAAACCTTACGGCACAAGAAAACTTATCAGGTGTTTATATAGCTAGCAACAATAAACCCTAACTTCTTGCTTTTAGGCTTTCGCAGGTGATCCAGGAGATAAACCCATCTGATGCAACATGCTTTTCGACTTGGGCTTTGGCCTACAAATCAACAGTTCCGATCGATAGGAATATTCCACAGTTTGAAGATCGATGGTTACTTAGAATTCCAAATAGAGGAACCGGCGAAACATGCATGCGGGTCAAAGGGGTTTCGAAGGAAGCGATAGAACTCTATCCGTCAACTCCGAGAAGACGCCCAGGTTGATGATCAAAAAGTAGATCACCGGCAAGACGAACCAGAAAAACGTGATTCCTCGTGCCGCCTGATTCTTTAGCCCATAGATTAACATGTGTTACTTACGTGTTAATTTCATGTGTAATAGTTATCTCTTTATTTCGTAATGGGTTTGTACACTTTGTAATGGGCTTTCAAGCCACCTGTTTGGCCTAATATACATATAGTCTTAATGAAAGTCTAGTTGAAAAAAGAAATAGAGAGACTTTCGTGAAAAATGAATTACTATTTTGGATAATTTCATCGAGGAAAAAAGATATGTTGTGGGACCAACGTACGGGGTATGTTTCCGTTTAATGTGTCGTCAACATGCAACATGCAGTGTGTGCATTTGATTTATAAGAAAATTTAAAACTTTAAACAGAAGCAGGAAAAGAAACACAGAAGAAGAAATAAATAAAGCGGGATAGTCTCATTAGCTCCTTATATCTTTTTTTGTTGTATTTGTTTTTCTTTTCATTTATATTGTTTACAGATTGGATGACAAAAAAAAATGTTTAAAGATTATTTGTTACAGAGAAGATTATTTTATTTGCTAAATTTGATTTTATCAATTATTTATTTTGATTCAATCTAAAATTTAAAATATCTATGAAACTTCAAATCAAAACAAAATAGTAAAATTTAATTGTCGTAAAAGTAAATTAAATTACAAATATTATTTTGAAAAGTTAAATATTCTATCTGATTTGTATATATTTTTATGTATGTAGTGCAATTAAATATATAAATAATCATATTTATACATATATTATAATAAAATTTTAGTTCATTTTTCTTTTAAGCGGTTTCAAGAAATTTTAGTTTAAGATATAACACATCGAATTTATCTTTTGTTTCAAACCAAATGTTAACATATGAATTTTCTTATTGAGATCACCAATAATGGGGTATTTAGTTTTTCTTTATGATTTGCATTAAAATGTCAGTTTTTAATCTAATCATATTACTTGTTATTATGATGTTATGATAGTATGTTTATTTACTTTTGAAATTATATATTATTATTTTATTTTTATAATTAATGGATCGAGTAAGCAAACCAGCAAATATCTTTTTCTAATTGGATGAAAATGAATCACAAACTTAATCATTTAATTAAGATGAAACAGATTATGAATACTGAATTATTTTCTAAATATATGTTCGGTGCCTAGACTTACGTAGTGTCAGTTTTATTTGTCGACTGAAATCCATTTAAAAATCCAAAGGTCTATTACAAGCGATTTCATAGTCATCCACATGTATCTTCAAGAAGCTTTACCAATCACACTTCTTCTTATGTGTCTGGAAATTTTGGCCACTGTAAGCTTGTGCCGCCAAGATGACTCAGGGATCGCCTCTCCATTTGTGTTCCTTTTCAGCATACACAATCTTGAACCGACTGAAACTCAATTCACAGTAAACCAAATTAATTGGCTTGAATCCACAAACCACCAGATATAATTATACAGGAGAAGCTCGAGACAACCAGAAATGAAATTTTGTCGAACTGCCGTCAGATAGAGAATGATGACTCTGCCACTTTACTCCAAATTAACCAAAACTTTCAACACTCCATACTTCTTCCAATCAGAGAAACTTTACTTTGATCTTAACTAACGATCGATTAAGAGAAAGATTTAATCTCCTAAAAATATATCTCTGGACAAACCAATGGTCAGAGATTTCAAATATCAGACAGACAAAATCTATGAACATGTGAAAGAACCAAACAGAACTCCAATTCTCAAACCAGATATTTATTGTATTCAACTCAAAATTGTTGAAAGAAAAAATTAACATGACGAGCTTCAAGGATTTTTGAAACACTTCTAAATAGTCAAAAGAAAACAAAAATTCGATTTATAGATCAAAATATTTAAAAAGAAACAAACAAAACTCTCCAATTCTTTCTAAAAGGTCTGAGGTTGAGAAGAAGAAATAGAAAATCTTCTCTCTAAAAAGAAAAGCTTATCTCGTTTTTTAGAAGTTGTTATATAGATACTTGTGGGAACCGAAAAACTTACTGTCAATTTTCAATAATGGAGGAAAGCTAAGACACTCAACTTTTCCTGAAGATTTAGATTCTCTGTACAATCACATGAATATGAAAAAGAGTAAGATAACAACATAACTTATAAAGTTGCAGAGAGGCGTTTTATTGGTTAAGATGAAAAATAGTTTGCAGAGTTTCACCGATAAAAGGATGAACAGAAATTCGTCAACATTGAAGAACAAGATAATAAATCAGTAAAACGTTCTAAGTATGGAACTCGGCAGTTTAGCCACATAAATCCTAAGTTCTCCTAAAGTTTACATAAACTTCTTAAGGTCTAATTTTTCGGATCCCTTCTCTAGAGCTCGGGGGTCGTGTGTATATAGATTCTAAAAGATGGCCGTCTTCCCTTATTCTCTCGAGATTCGAGTTTATCTTCATCTCGTATCATTCCTTATCCTCCCAACTTTCATGTTTATCATTCAAAAGTTTAAATTTATCGGTTTCACATTTCTCTCTAAAAGTCGAATAGACCGTCATTGCAACATGGGCATGTTCTGGTTTTAAACCATAAGTGGGCTTTTACAATGTTTTAGGCTATTTCAGTATGTTTGACGATTTACGCATTTTTGCAATTTTTCTCAGAAAAAATACGATTTGTCTTACATACGTTTTTAATGTCGTTGGTCCCATGTAATGATGCCAACCAGTCCATTTACTCAAAGATATGAAGGTGTTAAGCTAACTAGTATCGTCATGACGTTTGACTTGTACTTTTACGAGAAAACAACGTCTTGCTTGTTTTCTTCGTAAAATCTCAACGAAAACTCCGATTGCGACGAAACAAAAGACATTTTGATCAAGGTTCAACAGAGAACATGACAGGAGCCTTGTTGGGCGATGAGGAAGCCTGTTGGGCAATGAGGAAGCATGTATGTGACTTTGACCAAGGAGAGAGACTATGTGGCGACTTTGACCAAGGAGGGAAGCTGTGTGGCGACTTACACCAAGGAGAGAAGCTGTGTGGCGACTTTGACAAATGAGCTGGGTGGCGACTTTGATCAAGCTGACAAGCTGTGTGACGACTTGGGATGACAGAAAGATCTTCTTTGAGGCAACTTAGGATTAGAGAGAGAGAGCTGTGAGGCGACTTGGAGTTGTGTGTGCCGACATGGGCGTGTGTGAGGTGACTTGGAGTAAGAGAGAGGGCTGTGAGGCGACTTGGAGTGAGATAGAGGGCTGTGAGGTGACTTGAAGTTGTGTGTGGCGACTTGGAGTGAGAGAGAGGGCTGTGAGGCGACTTGGAGTTGTGTGTGGCGACATGGGAGTGTGTGAGGCGACTTGGAGTGAGAGAGAGGGCTGTGAGGCGACTTGGAGTTGTGTGTGGCGACTTGGAATGAGAGAGAGTGCTGTGAGGCGAGTTGGATGCATCCATAACTGGATTAGGTTGCGTATTGACACTTGTAAGGCCATTGTCTATGCATCCATGCAGCTAAGGAAACATGAAGGAAACCACCCCACCCATAACTTGGAGATGGCTGCGGTAGTGTTTTCTTTGAAGATTTGGACATCGTATTTAGACGGTGCCAAGGTACAGATACTTACGGACCATAAGAGTCTTAAATATATATTCACTCACCCTGAGTTAAACTTGAGGCAAAGGAGATGGATGGTGTTTAAAGAAGACTGCGATGTAGACATTGCCTATCACCTAGGCAAAGCTAACCTGGTGGTCGATGCTTTGAGCCGGAGCGGGCGGATATATCGTCAGTACGAGAGGAGGACGACCTGGAAGGTATGGTTCGTACTTTACATTTAAATACATTAACTGGGTCGGAGGATCCAATGGGATTGGAGGCAGTAAACAAGGCCGACCTACTCACTCGGATTAAGATAACACAAAGTTGAGATAAAAACCTAAAAAAGGTTTCTCAGAACGACAAGACCGAGTACCAGATCTACAAGGACTGTACTATCTTGGTCCATGGACGGGTCAGTGTGTAGAATGATAGAAAATTAAAAGAGAAGATCATGAGGGAAGCTCATAAAGCTAAATTTTCTATTCATCAGAGATTGAACAAGATATATCGGGACCTTAAGAGGTATTATTACTTGGTACGTATGAAAACTGATGTGTCTGAATGGATGGCTAAGTGTCCTACCTTTCAACTCGTTAAGGCGGAGCATCGGGTACCAAGTGGGTTACTCTAAAGTTTTATTCCAGAATGGAAGTGGGATCACATAACCATGGACTTTGTGACCAGGTTCCCCACAACCAGGAACAAGAATGATGCAGTATGGGTAATAGTGGATTGATTAACAAAGTCTGGCCACTTCCTAGCCATCAAGAAAAAGGATGGAGTCAACCAAATTATAAACAAGTATATGGACGAGATAGTTCAGTTGCACGGTTTTTCGACCAGTATTGTCTTGGATAGTGATCCACGATTCACGTCTCGTTTGTGGAAGGCTTTCCAAAAAGCCTTGGGAACCAAAGTGAATATGGGTACGGCCTATCATCCGAAGACGGACGGACAGTTAGAACGAACTATCCAGACATTGGAGGATATGCTATGAGAATGTGTCTTGGACTGGGGTGACTCCTGGGAAAGACACTTACCTTTGGTGGAATCCGCATACAACAACAGTTTCCACACAAGCATTGGCATGTCTCCATAAGAGGCGTTATACGGGCGGCCATGTCAGACATCCTTATGATGGACCCAAATAGGGGAGTGAAACATGATTGGTCTGGAGATTGTGGAGGAGGCCACAAAAATATCAAGTTCCTAAAGGACAAGATGAAAAAGGAACAAGATCGTCGCATGAATTAAGCAAATAGACGAAGAAAAGACCTTGAGTTTGAGGTTGGCGATATGGTCTATTTAAAGATGATTACCTTCAAGGGTCGGGTAAGAGTTTCTGGAAAAAGGAAACAAGATCCAAGGTATTTGGGTCCATTTAAGATCATAGAGAGAGTGGGCATGGTGGCATACAAGTTGAATTTACCAACCAAGATGGAAGCATTCCACAATGTTTTCCATGTTTCCCAACTCCTAAAATATCTTATGGATCAAAACATCATCGTACCAGAGCTTCCTACTAATGTAGAGACAAACATGACCTTAGAAATAAGGCCGGTTCAAATCATAGATATGATGGAAAAAGCAACCAGGAAGAAAATAATATAAATGGTTAAAATTCATTTGTGATCATAGTGGACGAGAAGCGACGACTTGGGAAACTGAAACAAGAATGAAAGTCGAATTTCCTAAGTGGTTTGAGCAGTATGCAATGGATGGAACACTTGGTTTGGATTCGAGGACGAATCCATCGCAAGTGGGGGAGACTTATCATGTCCCTGATCCTAGATATGATCATTGGGATGGGCCATGGTTCGAGGGAAGTCAGTCTTAAGACTTCAAAGCAAGCGTTCCATGGTCTAAAATAGAAGGTTAAGTGCATCGGAATGTTGATACTTAATCAAATAAGGGAGGATACAAGGATACACAGTTGGACGAGAGTAAGAAGGAGCTCAAGTAGAGTGGTTCAGCTCAGCTATCTGGATGGACTACATCACTCAGCTTGGTCAGCTGGGAGCCAGCTTAACTCAGCTAGACCGAGTGTTCGGATCACGGGCAGCTTGTTGGGATAAGCTTGAAGTAAAGATTGAGTTATGAGTTTCCTAATCCATTGAGTTATAGTTATCTAAAAGAGATTAGGAAATATATAAGTTGTGTTAGTCCTAATGAGTTTAGGATAAATAAATAGTTATATAAGGAGATGCAAGTATGTTGCATAACTTAAGAGTTTTGAGTGATTAAGAGCTTGAGGTTTTGAGATAGTTTCCTCAAGAGATTAATAAGAGAGTTTGACTTATTAATTGAGCTTTGCATTAGAAGTGATCGGGAGACCTTAGGACTAGATTTGGTATCAGAGCCATTCTTAAGACAATGAATGATATAGTTGTGTCGAAAGAGAAACCAAAAGAAGGAGGGACATCTTCAATCCAATGTCCTATGCTTGTTACAACCAATTACATTGTATGGGCCATGAGAATGAAGATAACTCTTAAAGTGCATAAGGTTTGGGAGGCTATAGAAACTGAAGCTTCAAATACTGATAAAAATAACATGGCGCTTGCTCTGTTATTTCAATCTATTCCGGAGAGGCTTATACTGCAGGTACGCGAACTTGATTCAGCAAAAAAAAGTGTGGGAGTCGATTAAAATAAGACACATAGGTGCTGAACGGGTGAAAGAAGCTAGACTCCAAACACTCATGACTGAGTTTGATCGGCTTAGAATGAAAGAAACAGAGAGTATCAATAACTTTGGGGGGGAAGTTGTCTGAATTGGCGTCAAGATCAGCTGCTCTAGGAGCAACCATCGAAGAAGCAAAGATTGTTAAAAAAAATCTCATTAGCCTACCGCGTAGAAAATACATACATATCATCGCTTCATTAAAACAGGTACTTGATCTCAATACAACAAGTTTTGAAGACATTCTTGGACGATTAAAAGCTTATGAGGAGCGTATTAGTGAAGAAAGCCAAGATGAAGAAGACAAAGGAAGACTTATGTATACAAATACAGACGGACAGGCCAGTCATACGAATCGGTTTCATGGAGAACATCCTTCGCATTCGTACTTTGAAGGAGGAAACCGCGACAACAGTGATACGTATAGGAGCAGGGGCCATGGAGGACGCTCCTATTATAGAGGGAGAGGTCGCGGACGATACTATGGAGGAAGAGACTATAATGGAGGGAGAGACGCGTCTCGTATAACATGTTTCCGCTGTGATAAAATAGGTCACTTTGTGGCCCAATGTCTGGACCGACTGCTAAAGTTGCAGGAAGCACAAGAAACAGACAAAACGGATACACAGGAAGCCGATGAACTCATGATGCATGAGTTAGTATTTTTGAATGAAAAATATGTGTTACCTGATAAGTATGAGACTAATCAGGGAGGAGAAAATGTTTGGTATCTAGATAACGGAGCTTCAAACCATATGACCGGAGATGTGAGATATTTTTCCAAGCTTGATAACACAATTTCTTGTAAAGTACGTTTTGGAGACGACTCTCAAATAGATATCAAAGGTAAAGGCACAATCTCGTTTACTGATATGAACGGAGACTCAAGAAAGATGACTGATGTTTACTTTATTCCGGAGCTAAGAAGTAATATCATCAGTTTGGGACAAGCATTCGAGGCTGGATGCGATGTAAGACTTAGAGGAGAGTCATTAGCAATGCATGATCAGTTAGGTAAGCTGCTGGTTACTGCCAAATGATCAAGAAACAGGCTCTATAAAGTACATATGGGACTAAAGGAAGGGTTATGTCTCTACCTAAATACTGCAAGTGATCGATGGCATGAGAGATTGGGGCACATAAACTTGGAAACCATACGAAATATGATGTAGAAGGAGCTTGCACTCGGTATTCCAAAAGGCCTTGTCGAGAAGAAGATATGCGGCTCGTGTCTGCTTGGGAAACAAGCAAGACAAGTTTTTCCCAAAGCTACTACATATCGAGCTGAGAAGACACTGGAGCTCCTTCATGCGGACCTATATGGTCCTATAACTCCAAGGACACAAGCCGGAAACAGATATATATTCATTATCATTGATGATCATACGAGGTATATGTGGTCTGTACTACTAAAAGAAAAAGGTGAAGCTTTCAGTATATTCAAGAAGTTAAGAAATTTGATAGAACACAAAACAGGGAAAAAATACAGACTCTAAGGACAGATAGGGGGGGGGGAGAGTTCGTGAGTCATGAATTCGATAGTTATTGCGAAGGTGCAGGGATAAGGAGACATCTTACTGCACCATACACACCTCATCAGAACGGTGTGGTTGAAAGAAGGAATCGAACTCTCATGGAGATGGCAAGAAGCTTATTAAAACACATGTCCTGTCCTAATTACCTCTGGGGTGAAGCGATACGACATGCTACATATCTTATTAACCGAGTAGCTACAAGAGCCTTGAATGATAAAACTCCATACGAGATGTTCAAGAAGAAAAAAACAAACATCAGTCACCTACGAGTATTCGGATGCATAGGATATGCAAAGATAGACGCAGCACAACTAAGAAAGCTCAATGACAGGTCACGTATGCCGGTGCATCTAGGCACAGATCCAGGATCTAAGGCATATTGTCTATATGATCCAACTACACGAAGAATAATAGTAAATTCGGGATGTCGTTTTTGATGAATCAAAAGGATGGAACTGGAACAGAGAAGGTGCAGAGAACAAAAGCGATGGAAGTTTTGTGGTTACAGTCAGAAGTATCAGCAAGGAAGATGAAGCTGATACGGACTGCGAAGCTGATACAAACTGCGATTCAGATGTCTCAGGAACCAGAACCTGCGTTGCAGGAGCAGAAATGGGAAAAGAAGCTCCCGAACTTGCAACCTCTGATTCAAAACAGAGTATAAATGAAACAACAAAGCCACAAAGCCTGAGAAGATCAGAAAGACAGACCCATCAGCCGAAAAACTTCGCGGAAGCCAGGGATTCTAAAGAATGGACAAAAGCATGTGAAGAAGAGATAGAGTCAATCGAGAGAAATAAGACATGGGATCTTGTTGAGCTTCCTTATGGGATAAAACCGATTGGCTTGAAGTGTGTATTCAAGCTCAAACGCAATGATGATGGTAGCATCAACAAGTTCAAAGCGAGACTGGTTGCTAAAGGATATGTACAGCAATATGGGATTGATTTTGAAAAAGTTTTCGCACCTGTTGCACGCCTTGAAACAATAAGGCTACTTATTAATCTAGCTGTGATCAATGGATGGGAAGTACATCATCTCGACGTTAAAACTGCCTTCTTACACGGAGAACTAAAGGAAATCGTGTATGTGTGTCAACCAGAGGGTTTCGAAAGGAAGGGATACGAGAGTAAAGTCTATAAACTCAATAAAGCACTATATGGTCTAAGGCAAGCACCGAGGGCTTGGAATAATAAGCTTAACAAGATACTTATGGAGCTCGAGTTCAACAAATGCACAAAGGAACAGTCGGTCTATCGGAAGAATATCAAGAGTGAGCTCCTTGTGATAGCAGTCTATGTAGATGACTTGTTCGTGACAGGAACAAGTAAGAAACTCATTGACGAGTTTAAGGCAGACATGTCAAGCAAATTCGACATGAGTGATCTCGGGAAACTCACGTATTATCTTGGGATAGAAGTGTGTCAACATGATCAAGGGATAACTTTGAATCAAAGTCGATATGCGTCAAAAAAGATACTTGAGAACGCAGGAATGGCAAGTTGGAACTCGGTTCAAACTCCCATGGAGCTTGGTTTGAACTTATCGAAAGCAGAAAAAGAAAAAGAAATCGATGCGATAAACTTCAGAAGGAACATTGGCTGCCTAAGGTACTTACTCCACAACAGACCTGACTTATCTTTCTGCGTAGGCGTGTTAAGTCGTTATATGCATAGCCCGAGGGAGTTGCAAGGCATTGCACTAAAACAGTGTCTAAGATACTTGAAAGGCAGCACGAGTTTCGGACTAGTATTTGATCAATCGCCACTGAGAATACCAAAGCTGATTGGCTATAACGATAGTAGCTACAATGTTGATCCCGATGATGGGTGGAGCACAACAGGGCACATTTTCTATCTAGGAAAGAGTCCTATAACATGGTGTTCAACGAAACAAGACACCATTGCACTGTCCAGCTGTGAAGCCGAGTTCATGGCTGGCACGGAGGCCGCGAGACAAGCAATCTGGCTGCGTGATTTCCAGAGTGAAGTTACTGGCCAAACAAGAGAAAAGGTGGTCACAAGGATTGATAATCAATCCGCAGTTGCTTTAACAAAAAATCCAGTCTTTCATGGAAAAATAAAACACATTCAGTCAAGGTATCATTTTATACGGGAATGTGTTGAGAGAGAACTAATAGAAGTTGAACATGTACCTGGAACCGAGCAAAAGGTGGATATCCAAACCAAGGCACTAGGAAGAATCAAATTCAAAGAAATGAGGGACTTCATTGGAATGCAAGACTTGACACAAGAGGACTTCAAGCTTAAGAGGGAGAATCTTGGGATAAGCTTGAAGTAAAGATTGAGTTATGAGTTTCCTAATCCATTGAGTTATAGTTATCTAAAAGAGATTAGGAAATATATAAGTTGTGTTAGTCCTAATGAGTTTAGGATAAATAAATAGTTATATAAGGAGATGCAAGTATGTTGCATAACTTAAGAGTTTTGAGTGATTAAGAGCTTGAGGTTTTGAGATAGTTTCCTCAAGAGATTAGTAAGAGAGTTTGACTTATTAATTGAGCTTTGCATTAGAAGTGATCGGGAGACCTTAGGACTAGACAGCTGGTCCGGATCTGGGCCGGTGGTCGGGCCATATGGTCAGCCCAAGTGACTCATGGATCTGGGGATGACCCAGAGGCTTGGGTAATGGGTTTAGGTCCGATTTAAGCCTTCTAGGGACAGTTATTGGCAAAGGGATGGCAATGGAGCAAGTTGTGCACATTTGCCCAACAAGTCATGCATGTTCGGCCAAGGCAGTTGACGATCTCATTCTCTATAAATACTAGACCTTATGGTCAATTTTGGGTAGAAGTTCCAAAGGGAAATAATAGGCAAAGGTCGATAGAGAGAGAAGGCTAGAGAGAGAGAGAGAGATCAGCCAAGACAAGCCCATTTGTGGTGGGTTATACTTTCCAGCGAGAGAGATCGGTTGTGGTGAGTGATTGGTGATTGGTGATTGGATATGCATACAAGAGGCAGATATAAATGCTTGTAGAAGGGCTCCAGGACCACAGAGCATGCGAACAAGGTCAGTGGAGTAACCACCGATCCATTGGCTAAGATAATCGGATGGTCCGACTGAGTCTAAGGTTATGGGTGATTGGTTATGTCCATCTTTTCCCTTATATTTGATTATTATATCTTCTTATTTTTTCTGTTTACATACATATATGGCGAGTGGGTTAGGGATAAACCAAGGCCATGTCCGGTCCATATATCCGCAATGTAAGTCTCTTAAGTTAGATGCGTGCATGGTCGGATTGATCCATGATTGGAATCAATTGATCAGGCGGTTATGGTGGTCGGTTATACACTTTTCCCTGAACAGATGCAATAGTCCATGACCTGTATAGGTTGTGTCCATTTGCAATTAAAGGCCATTAGGACGGATTCACGCAAAGGTCAGATCAAACGTATGGTGGATCATTTGGACTAAATGGCTGAGAGGCAACACGGTTGTGGTTGTCTAAAATTGGTTTCATGGGCCGAGGCTTGGGCCTAGCCTTGGGCCCGTTTTTGTAAGTAAGTTCAAGGCCAATGGGTCGGACTAAAGGATTGGCCGGAGGTCCTAGATCCTAACCGCGAGGTCAGATTGGGTTATGGGCGATCCGGTGGGGATTCTAGTATGGTCGGATGTACTTGGTTGATAGTATAAGCCCAAGGCCGATTGATACTAAGCAGAAATAATAGGATTATATGGAAATAGATAAGGGAACCAAACATGCATTGCTAGACTGATCATTAGGATATTGGTTTGAATATTGATGTGTTGTGATACGTGGTTTCAGGAACTGAGGTTGATCGTGGTAAGACCAAGGAACCGTGAAGGCTCAACTAGTGAGAAGTTGTGTGGTGTTTAGGTAGATCGAGTTAGGAATGAACTTATGATAGCCTATAGTGCGATAGCCTATAGTGCAAACTGAACTTATGTATTGAATCTCATTTATATTAATACAATTGATTTTGCCCCATTTTCTATACATGATGTTTGATTTGATTATAAACTTCATTTACATGGAAAATACTTTAGAAAAATCTTGGACCTAAAATGAACCTAAGGATCAGATTGCATAAGAGTAAGGCCACAAGTCCAGTTGGGCTTGAAACCAGAATCGGGTCTTACAGATATCTCCGTCCATGAATACGTATCTTGCAACTTTGAGTTTTTATTTTTCCAGATGCCCATTTTTCCATAGGGAGTTCTACGTTTGCGATGTACGCACGGATCATTTCCAGCCACGGCGTGTCGCAGCCAAATTTGAGTCGCCCCAAGTTTTCCTCTTCGGAGGGCTCGTCTTCATATGGATCATCGTCTTGCGAGTGGATCAAGTTTGCGATGAATGAGGGCCCAATGCTTGGGTGCTCTAAGAATTCTATGAGAATTACTCGTTTGAGACCCGGATCTGAGCTAGATGCTAGGGCCGCTAAGGCGCCGGTCTGAACATTTTCCACACAAGGGATTCGTGTGAGAGAAAATTGATTGAAGTCTTGGGCGAGATCTTGGACAAGTTTTAAGTACGAGTCCGTCCTTTCGTATCTTGCTTCGCATTCCCCGATATATTGATTTGCGACAAGATGAGAGTCACAGTAAGCATGAATGTTATGTATCTTGAACCCGTGGGCTAATAACAGTCATGTGATAAGTGCTTTGTACTCAGCCTCGTTATTGGAAGCGTGGAACGTTAATAAGAACGATTGTTCTAGCACTTTTCTGGTTGGCAACGTGAGACGTATTCTGATTCTTGAAACTTGTTTGGACAAAGATTCGTCGACGTGAAGGATCCAGGTTGGATTTGGTTCTTGACCCGTTGAGCCCTCCATTGGGAGTTCTACCAAAAATTCAGCAAGTACTTGAGACTTAGCGCAACTTCTTGTTCGGTACTCGATGTCGTATTCGCTCAACTCAACCGCCCATTTTTCTAATATCCCTGATTGACTAGGACTATGAAGGATTGTCCAAAGTGGTAATGTGGTGAGGATTACGATTGCATGTGACTAGAAATATGGCCTTAATATCTGAGTTAGCATTACGACAACGAGTGTCAATTTTTCCATAAGCAGTTATTGTATCTCATCGTCCGTCAAAGTTTTACTTACATAAAAAAAATTTTTTTGCTCATCGCGCTCTTCTCTGATGAGAACGCCACTTACAGCCATTGCAGATACCACGATGTAGAGAAATAAGGGTTCTCCTTCGACAGGTTTCACGAGAACTGGAGGAGTGGTCAAATAATGTTTCAGCTGCTGGAAAGCTTTCTCGCGTTCTTGGGACCATTCAAACTTTTTGTTCCCCCCTCAAGATGTCATAAAAAGGTAGACATTTATCCATTGACCTCGAGATAAAATGATTGAGCGCTGCGACTCTCCAGGTCAAACTTTGTACCTCTTGTTTGGTTTTCAGGGATGCCATCTCGATCAGTGCGTTGATCTGTTTCGGGTTGTCTTCAATCCCCGGTACGTGACGAGGTATCCAAGAAATTCTCCTGATGCCACGGCGAATCGGCATTTTGCCGATTTTAGATTCATGTTATGAAGGTTTAGTCTTCTGAAACATTCTCGCAAGTGGGCAATATGATCGTGCTCTTCAAGAGATTTTATGAGCATATCATCAATTTAAACCTCCATAGTTTTTCCAAGCTGCTCAGAGAAGATACAATTTACGACAGTTGATATGTTGCACATGTATTCTTGAAACCGGAAGACATTACTTTGTAACAGTATGTGCCGCGATTTGTGATGAATGTTGTTTTGTCGCAATATTCAGGGTTCATCATGATCTGATTATACCCTGAGATTATCAATCTGACTTTCAAGAGTCTTTCGACTTTGTCATTGACCGCGGCAGTGCGTTCTAGTCTTAACTTTTATCTTTTTGTTTGACTGGTTTAAAATTTGGGTCGACATTGAGTTCATGACATGTTATGTTAATGTCGATATCTGGTATGTTTTTTGCAGCCCAAGCGAACATGTGTAAGTTCTCTTTTAAGCAAGTTACGAGTTCTCTCTTTAGTGGTTTGCTAAGGTTAACGCCAATTTCGACGCAACGTTTAGGGAAGTTTTTGTTGAGACATATCGAAACCACATGTTCGCAAGTTGGCTTGCGTTTTTCTTTTAAGGCCTCAGATTTCCGCAATTTGTCAAAAGATTTTTGTTTCATCTTGTCATGGAGCGTTTTCGACGGAAGAATTTCTTTTTCTTTTTTTTGATAAAGTTTCTGCCATTGAGCTTTATCATTTTAACTCCGCGTCGAAACAGACTCGCGATGTTTCTTGATCTCCCCAGATTGTTTTGATTCCGCTGGGAGTCAGAAACTTGCATGGATTTTATCCATGGGACGCACATGATTACATTGTATGAAGCAGGATGATCGATGACCAGAAACTCCATAATTTTTGTTATACTCCTAGCTTTAACCAAAAGGTTAATTGAGCTGAGGGTCATAGTAGTTTCCCCTGTGAATCCCACTAGTGGGCTTGGACTTTCTTTGATTTTAGACAGTTCAATTTTTATTCTCTCGAGGGTGTTTTTGAAGATGATATCAGCCAAGCTTCCTATGTCGAGTAATACTCTTGCGACGTCGATATCTTGGATAGTCAACTCGATGACAAGGAGATCATTGTGGGGTTTAGCCTGATCGTCGTTACCCTATCCTTGAAATAGATAATGTCGATGTCTAATTGGTTAGACATATCACCTCTTTATCATTCAGTGATTTCGAGTTAGAGAATCCGATCCTCTCCTTCTAACGTCAAACTGTGAGAACTAAAATTTGTACTGTCAATTTTAGTTAATGGAGGAAAGCCAAGATTCTCGACTTTCTCAGAGGCATTTTATTGATTAAGAAGAGCCAATCACACCAATACAAAAAAGAGCAGGATAACAAATAACATATACGGTTGGGCAGAGGCATTTTATTGATTAAGATGAAGAACAATTTACAAAGTTTCACCGAAAAAGGATGAACAGAAAATCGTCGGCATTGGAGAACAAGAGAACAAAGCAGTACAACATTTTAAGTATGGAACTCGCTAGTCCAGCCACATAAGTCCTAAGTTCTCCTAAAGTTAATAGAAATTTCCTAAGGTCTAATTTCCGAATCCCTCCTCCAAAGCTCGGGGTCATGTATATATAGTCTCTGAAAGTCGGCTATCTTCCCTTATTTTCTCGGTATTCGAGTATACCTTCATCTTGTATCCTTCCTTATCCTCTCAACTTCCACGTTAAACCTTGGAAAGGTTGCATTTATCAGTTTTCACATTTCTCTCTAAAAGTCGAATAGACCGTCATTGCAACCTGAGCGTGTTCTCGTTTTAAACATTAAGTGGGTTTTTATCGTGTTTTAGTCCATTTTAGTATGTTTAACAACTTACACGTCTTTACGATTTTTCTTAGAAAACCGTCGATTTGTCTTACGTACGTTTTTAATGTTGTTGGTCCCATGAAGTGATGCCAACTAGTCCATTTACTCAGATACGAAGGTGTTAAGCTAACCAGTATCGTCATGACGTTTGACTTGAACTTTTATGAGAAAACAATGTTTTGCTTGTTTTCTTCATAAAATCTCAACGAAAACTCTGATTGCGACAAAACGAAAGACATTTCGATCGAGGTTCAAAGAAAAACATGATGGGAGCCTTGTTGGGCATTGAGGAAGCCTCTCTAGTGACTTTGACCAAGGAGAGAGGCTGTGTGGCAACTTTGACTAGGGAAGGAAGTTGTGTGGCGACTTTGACCAAGGAGAGAAGCTGTGTGGCGACTTTGACCAATATGACAAGCTGTGTGGCAGCTTCGGATGATCGAGAGAGCTGTGAGGCGACTTGGGATTCGAGAGAGAGCTGTGAGGCGAAATGGAGTTGTGTGTAGTTACATGGGAGTGTGTGAGGCAATTTGGAGTGAGAGAGAGAGGGCTGTGAGGCAATTTGGAGTTGTGTGTGGGGACTTGGAGTGAGAGAGAGTGTTGTGAGGCGATTTGGAGTGAGAGAGAGAGAGAGAGTTGTGAGGCGAATTGGAGTTGTGTGTGGCGAGTTGGAATGAGAAAGAGGGCTGTGAGGCGACTTGGTGTTGTGTGTGGCGAGATGGGAGTGTGGGGCGACTTGAAATGAGAAAGAGAAGCTATGAGACGACTTGGTGTCCATATCTTCTATTTCTTGTCCCTTTCTATCTTGGTTGATGATTATGTATACCTTCGTAGTCTTGAAACTTGTTTTTAAGTGTTTTCCGCATTATGTATACCTTCGGTTAATGCGGTTAATAAAATATTTATTTATTTTTATGTCTTTAATTTTATTTTAAAATATTAAGTAAATCTCACTTCCTTGTGTTCCTTGTGTCTAGAACGAATTGTTCAAAAAAAAAGTGTCTAGAACAAATAACAAAAGCTATAAATCAAAATTCATGAATATAACATTTGAAAAAAACTAATAAACACATTTGATTAGGATCATGTTTAAATAAATAATTTATAGTCAAAATATTATAAATAATTAATTTTACATTACTTTCTCTATCAAAATCACACTGTTTTTTTAATCAAACCCCATTACTTTTTAACAAAATTATATTTATTTCGTAAATCTCATAAACCACAATTGGAACATACTATATTTTAATTTCTCTTTGTTTATATTATCAAATCCGCAATTATTATTCGGATCTTACAATGTTAGATATTGTGTAGGAAAATTATATTACTTCGTATACCATATATCTATTCTGTGGGTCAAAAATGGAAAACAAGGAATTAACTTATTAATGGATGATGTCAGATCGTTCATAAGAGTAAAATTAATAGGACCAAAATGTAATGAGAGGTGAGGAGAAAGCAAACAAAAGAGTAGCAACGGCTACTTCGTGATTACCCATTTATTTTGCTGTCCAATGCAAATTGTTTTTGACTCAAAAGTTGTGCTCTTAAAACTTTTAAATGTAGAATAAAAAAAAATGTAATCTATTTATGTGTTATGTTAACATCATATGCTCAGAATATTCAGATAGCATAGATTGTCGTGTACATTTTCTTATTTACAAATAGACATTTTACACAGTACCCAGTACCAAATTGCACTAATATGCTCAATTTTAATTTCTTCGTTTTCAAGGAAAGAGGTCATTAATAACATTTAAAGATTTTTTTTCTGAAGGGGATCTCATAAATAAAAAATTAATAACAGTAACTAATTATTTTATTAGATGATTATTGAAAACTTATTTAAAATAGTTCAGATAAATCATTTTGGAATTATTTTATATGAAGTTAATTTTAATTTATTTGTAAGATGTTATAGTTAAATTCTCCCTTTTAATATTATGATTCAAGTTTCTAGGTTTTGTTTCGCACTGTACCACTGTGACTACTGACTGTGTAGTGTCTCTATAGATTTTAGAACACCGTTGGATTTATTTTTGACCGTTTGAAATCTAAAGATAAGATCTCAACCGTCCATTCCACTGCTACCTCATTACTCTTTCGATATCATCAACAAATTTTCTAACTTTTTCTCCATGTCCTTTCTTCCTCGCAGTTTTGCCCTATTTTCTCTGCCCTCACGCAATTTTCACCTTTCCCCTTTTTGTGGGTTTCAACTTATTCTTCATAAAGTCGACATTTTTATAACTCATAACCCATAAGTATTTGCTTCCTCTTCTGTTTCTTGTCTCTTTGGGTTATCTCAGATTCTCAGAAAAAAAGTCTGTCTCTCTTTCCATGGCTCCTCATCTTCTTCCTCTTCTTCTCCTTTCTCTTTTCGTTCTTGCTTCAGCGTCTCCCTCTGCTCCAGCTGATGAAGGTGAGTACATGTTTTTCTTTGAATCTCTATTTCAGTCTTGGACCTTGAGAGTTTCAGATTCATATTTGATAGCTTTGCATGTGTCACATTTCATTAGTAATATACACTGTCAGTGATTAATGAAATAGCTTAAATCTGGTTCTTCTCTCTTATTATAAGCTAATTTTAGAACACTTAGCATCAGATTAGTAAGGTTTAAAAAAGTTTTGTAATATATGTATTGTTTGGCTTTATCTACTTTGTTTAATTGATTGAGAGGTAGGTTATGATATTAAATGTTTGTATGTGTTTGGCAGGTTGGCTTATTATTTTAGTTCCCCCACTAAGAAACAAGAATGGTGTCTTTAATGCCCCACAGATTTATTACGGAACAAATGTATTTGGACATATAATGGATACTCACAGTTCTGTTTAGGAGTTTAAATCTTGTTGCACCTCACATATAGTTTAGCGTTTAAGGGTGAAGGGCATATAAAAACAAAAATGCAAATCTTTATGTATTATGTTGATGGCCTAATGGTTTGTTTACAATTTGCAGGTGCATATATTGGAGTGAACATAGGGACTGATCTTTCTGACATGCCACATCCAACACAAGTTGTTGCTCTCCTAAAAGCTCAGCAAATCCGACATATCCGCTTATACGACGCTGATCCAGGGATGCTGATTGCTCTAGCAAACTCAGGGATCAAAGTCATTATCACAATCCCTAATGACCAGCTTCTTGGCATTGGTCAGTCTAACTCAACCGCAGCTAATTGGGTTAAACGCAATGTCATTGCTCATTACCCTGCAACCACTATCACCGCAATTTCTGTTGGCACTGAGGTTCTTACCAGTCTCCCAAACGCCGCACCTGTTCTAGTCAGTGCCATTAAAAACATTCATTCCGCTTTGCTCTCCTCAAATCTTGACCGTTTGATCAAAGTTTCTACTCCTTTATCCACTTCCTTGATCCTTGACCCTTTCCCTCCCTCTCAAGCCTTCTTTAACCGTTCTTTGAATCCGGTTATAGTCCCATTGCTTAGCTTCCTGCAGTCCACAAACTCATACCTAATGATCAATGTGTATCCCTACTACGACTACATGCAATCAAACGGTGTGATTCCTCTAGACTACGCGCTCTTCAAACCGATCCCTCCAAACAAAGAAGCTGTGGATGCAAACACCCTTGTTCACTACTCAAACGCCTTTGACGCAATGGTGGACGCTACTTACTTCGCAATGGCTTTCCTCAACTTCACAAACATTCCAGTTCTGGTAACCGAGTCAGGCTGGCCTTCAAAGGGTGAAACCAATGAGCCTGATGCCACACTAGACAATGCCAACACTTACAACAGCAATCTCATAAGACATGTTCTCAACAAGACAGGGACTCCTAAGCGTCCTGGAATCGCTGTGAGTACTTACATTTACGAGCTTTACAACGAAGATACAAAGGCAGGATCCTTATCAGAGAAGAGTTGGGGTTTGTTTAACGCCAATGGTGACCCTGTTTACATATTGAGGCTGACTAACTCAGGCTCGATTCTAGCTAATGATACAACGAACCAGACTTACTGTACTGCAAGAGAAGGTGCTGATCCTAAGATGCTTCAGGCTGCTCTTGACTGGGCTTGTGGCCCCGGGAAGATTGATTGTTCACCTATCAAGCAAGGAGAGGCTTGTTATGAACCTGATAATGTGATTGCTCATGCTAACTATGCGTTTGATACTTATTATCATCAGACTGGGAATAATCCGGAAGCTTGCAACTTCAATGGTGTTGCTAGTATCACCACAACAGATCCGAGTAAGAAACAAGCAAGATTTTTTTATTATTAAATATTCACAGTGTGTAATACTGATATCCTTTTACATGTTTTGTGATTTTTTGCAGGTCATGGTTCATGTGTGTTTGAAGGAAGGTACATCATTATTCTTCTTTAAGCCATTTTTGGTTTAGGTGTTTAGTCTTGGTTTAGGTTCGGGTGTACTCTGTTTTCTGGTTTTCAGTTAACCAATGGGTTTGGTACAGCTTAGTTCGGTCTAGGTGTAGTCTCAGATTTCTGATTATGTCATGGTTATGTCTTTACTAGTAACATGTATTAATATTTGTTTGTTTTCCGGATGCAGCCGCGGTAGTGGTAAGAACGGGACCTCAGTGAACATAACGGCCCCATCGGCGAATTCAACGAGCTCTGGAGTAGGGAGTGATTTGTATTACAGTCGGGGAATGTGGAGCATTTTGACAGTAATTTTGAACCTTGTTGCTTTCTTGTGAGAGAATCTTTCGGACATTGATCTTTTAACTTTCGTTAGGTGGGAATTGGAGTTAAGATTTGTGTTGGATTCGATTTTGTACACAACGAAAACCAAGAGAACATGTAATGGCCCTTCATTTCTATTCTCATTCTTCTTTTTGATCTGTCACTCAAAAAGTGGAGCTTTATATAAGACTAAGTAAGTGTAGCAAAATGCTATAAAATCATATCACAATATACGTGAAATGCTAGGCCTTTCATGATAAATGAGTCTCACATTTATCTCAAAGAGATGTAAAATCAATGAAAGCTACTTTGATAAATCAGGTATCACATACCAAAACTCAAGTCCAAAATCCATCTTCTCTATTAAAAGAGGAGTACTATTTTTATCTACCATAAAAAGTCATAAAAGGTCCATTTCATTAATACATAATAAACAATAATAACATTAATAGTAAATTAATTCTAACTATAAGTTTGAATTTTATTTTTAGTTATAACAAAATCTGTTCAGAAAGATCTAACAAAATCCTATTAAACTTTTTAAAAATTTTGTATTAAAAATGCATTAATAAATTTCTTAATTAATAATATAAGATTAATTAATATTAAATAAATTTTATTATAAAATAAAAAAAGTTCTATGATATTTTTTTAATAAATTTATAATTATATCAAATTGGTAAATTAAACTAATTATTTTTTTTAAAAAGGTTTCATTTAAATAAATGATCATTTACTATAAAACGGGTTAAAATTTGTTAACTACGTTATATTTTTATACCAAAATAAAGTTATTAACATATGTTGAAATTTTTATTTCTACAGCTATATATTTTACAAAAATATATGTTGAAGAAGATTCTTAATTTTATTATTTCAAATTATATATTAATTGTACCAAACTCAAAAATGTATTAATAAAGTAAAATAAATTATTATATATTAATAAAATAAATTACTATATATTAATAAAGTAATAAGAAACCCAAACAAAAGATTTAACAATAGTTATACAATACATAACACTAAAATATAAATTATATATTAAAAACAATTATGATAATATCAAAGTTTATAAAATGAAAAAACACCCACACGAATGTGCGGGTTAAACTCTAGTTGTTTTTAAAGAGAAGCATAACAGCGTCAGCAATGGGGACCTTTTTTCCATAGCTCTCAAAAAAATATTAATAAAAATATAATAAAGTAGGAGAAAATGAATAAAAAGTTTAGAACATTCTTTTATGTGGGAACATATTTTAAGAGCTTCTCTTTCTTAGTTGTCACATTTTAATTGGTTTACAGAAAAAAATATTATATAATTTAAATAATATTTTGAAGAGTTTTGGTGAAGACTCCACATTGATGATGCTATAACATTCCAAAATTTCAATGTTATAAAAGTTTGTCAGAAGTTCATAACCTATCTAATACATTAAGACTGAAGTACAAATTGTACTTAGCCCTGACTTTTCTACAAAAATTACATCTTAATGCCATTGTCATCAAAACACTGTTGTTTTACATTTTTTATCATTTTAGATTTCGTTGAACCAAACCATATTTCCTTTAGGTCCACCGGTGTGCGATTTTCATTAAACCAGATTTTGCCTTCAGATTCGCGATTAAAAACAACCAGTAAAATCGTACCTAATTAAATATTTTATACTCCTTAAATATCGTATTAGCTTAGATTTTGCATATAAAATTGTACCTAATTAAACTATTTTCCTTTCATAATAAAAAACATTCCAAATACCACTCCTATATTTACGATAATTAAAACCAAATCACCATCCTTCCTTATTCTACACAGTCATGATCTTAAAAAAAGCATCAAATACGTCACCAGAATCACTAAATTCACTTTAAAAAACTTGCCAACCAAGTAATGTTTATCTCTAAAGATCAAATATTCTGTTTTTCCTATTAGATAATGAATAATGAATGTACATTAAATTATTTTACATAGATTTTGCTGTTGATTCTGTGTTTAAATTATAACTACCAAAATCTATAATCTAATATATTACGACTTAACCTAATTGGATCCCATTTGCTGTCACAAGTATAAATATATCGCATCCCCTATTCTCGAATTCATATTAAAAAAAAAACACAAAACCTCAACATGTCTAAGATGACGACATTTGTTCCTCTCACAAAACTCAGACCTTTCAAAGACAACTGGCGAGTTCAAGTGAAATGTTTACATTCATGGAAGCAAAACACACCTTTTGCAGGTGATACTTTCGAGATGGTCTTAGCAGATCAATGGGTAAGTTTTTTAACACAAGATTCTTCCTTTCATTGTATTACTTATGTTTGTGATATCCCTCTCTAATATGGCTGTGTTTTTCATAGGAATACAAGATCCATGCTACTTGCAAACGATCTCTCATGCAACGAGTTCAACGTGTCATACCTATAGATTCATGGGGAGTTATTGAACACTTTACCGTCACTGCAGCTGGTGGTCAATATCGAACTACAAACTATCGGTACAAGATGGTTATTGCAGAAGATGTTGTGCTATCATGTTCAGTTTTAGTTGATGATAAACATTTCCTATCTTTTGCTCATTATAACGAAATTGAAAATGGAACAAAAAAAAAAACAGCTTTCTTCATAGGTAATCTCAATTTCAGTTAGATTCTTTTTTAAAAAAAAAACAGTAAGTTGAGATAAGTTCTAACCTATGTTTCTCTTTTTTCAACCAGATGTGATAGGAAGAATTCATGAACTTGGTGATGTACAACATCTTCTGCTACACTTGTATGGCCAGAAGAATTCATGAACTTGGTGATGTACAACATCTTCTTCAAGTTGCTGGCCGAGTATGTTTTCACAAATTTTTTTTCATTAGCTACTACACTTTATTTCTACTTGATTTGTTACTAAATAACATGCTTTTCTCGTGATTAGAGGAAACAATCTTCCATGCTGTCTGTGGGGAAAATATGCTGAGCAACTTGAACCATTTTCTGACGCTAGCAAAGATCAAGCAATTATTTGTTTGATCAGGTTTGTAAAAATCAAGGAATCTAGGGGTATTTATTTTGACTCTTTTAACATTAGTTCTAATATTTAATTTTTGTTCTAACTAAAATCATATTTTTAATAGGAGAGGTGCAAATCACTAATGCTTTTGATGCTTCACGACTGTTTCTGAATGCAATGATCCCTGAAGTTACTTATTTAACTCAAAGTTTTTTCTTCTGTTATGATTTATATATTATTATCTGCCTATCTTATATAAATATTTTTATAAATATGGAAATCTCTTCTTATCTTAATGCATTTTAGGCTGTCAAATGATGATCTCTTTGTTGCTTTGGTCGACTAACCGACATGAAAGAAGGATGGTAAAAGAATTATATATAACTGGAATGATTCTGATATCAAAACAATTTCACAAGTTGTTGAGACCAATCAGGTACGTTATACATTCTTTTCATAAGGTAATTGTTAAACTTAATGCTTAGAAATATTTAACTACAAATCAATTTTAATTTTATAAACTATTTAGGTGGAGATTTGCAAAATTATTTGTACTATTGAAGCAATAGATATTGATTGGTCTTGGTTCTACTTTGGTTGTAACCGGCACCAAAAAGGTGTCAATAAGATTCCTAAAATTGATTATGGAAGGATGACAAAAAATGATAAGCCTTTGTTTCGTTGTGAACTTTGTCGTTCTAATATCACTAATGTAGGACCCAAGTAAGTGATGATATTTACTTAAACAACTTTTTGAGTGTTCACATGTTTTATTTTCTCCATGTGTTCTTATATATCATGATTTTTTTTTTTTTTTTTAGATTCAATTTACATTTGGTTGTGAAAGATGACTTTGCAACATGTAATGTAATGTTGCTAGGCTCTATTGGTAAGTCCATCGTTGGGGTGGTCTCCGAAGAATTATGGGATGGCTCTTATGAGGAGGTATATTTTGATATAAATTTGTGTTTTGCACTTACTCTCTGCCCTGTAATAGTTTAGATTGAGACCCATGTGTTTCTAATTTATATAAGATTGAAGATCCAAAGATACTACCAGAACCTATTCTTAGTTTGGTGGGAAAGTCTTTCTGTTTTGGGCTTTCCATAACCTCAGACAATGTCACAAATGGATCAGACATTTTGTTGATTTAGAAGTTTGTTCTGGAGATAAAGTTCTTACTTTCGAGTCTCTCTCTCAATCAACTTCTGATATGGTCACAACTTCTTCTACTATGTCATATCTGTAAGTATTTTTTTTTTATTAAGTTTGTGCCTTATTGTTGTTATTAGTGTTGTTGTATCAAATTTTCTCTTATGATTGTCTGAATTTAAAATGGAATTAGGTCATGATGTTAGATAAAAATTCCTCTGATGAGTGTCCAACTCCTATAACAAAGCGCAAGGAAGATGATTCTGACCTACTGGACCTAACATCTACTTCCAAGAAACAATGCACCAAGATAATCAAACAAGAGAAGACCAAGACTGATCAGTCTGAAGATAAGTTGAGAATCCCATTATATTTCAAGTTGTTGTTTTGCTTTTATATTCCATTTTTAAATTTGTCATTGTTTTTTTTTTTTGGATTTTTATGTTATTTGAAGTTCCTATATTTAATAATAATCATGGTTTTTATGTCGATTGGGATGAAGCTATTAAATATTTGATGCATCTAACGTTTTTAGTCATTCAACCAAAAAATCACCGAAATTTTATTATTTATATTTCACCTAACTAATCAATATATTCCACTAACTAACCAGTACAACCTAACAATTCATGTTATCTATTCTATCAAGTACCAAACATCTATAGGCTGAGTTTATAAAAAAACATACATGGATCAATTGTCGAATGGTTTCTTATTTTGACCCCTGACTAACACTTCCTTGCCTCCTTATCTTTGTCTTTTTTACACTATTAAAATTTTTAAGGATAATATAGTTGTTAGAAGACTTTACCATATATTTAACAATCTTTAATCACTATTGTAATTATTTAGCCGAATTTTTGACCTGAAATATTGACAAAAAACTAAACTATAAGCGAGTGAGATATAAATAATTATATATCAATGGCAAAATCTATCAAGATTCCTAAAAACTTGCTAACATTTAACTTTTCCCTAAATTTAAGCTAAAAAATATTTGGTTTCTAAGTTATCACACATGTTGAATATTTCCTCTTAAATTAAAGAGAAAATCACGCCAATACTCCTTCTTCTTCCTACTCCCCCATCTTCATCCTCTTAAGTGATGAAAATTATCTATTCAAATTACATGTCTACGATGATGAAAAGGAAAAGAACACCGAAGCAAGGAAGTGCAACCTGCAAATTCTGAAAATAAAACACCACCTGTCAATGAAAGGGAAAGTTGTTTAACTTCTAACAGTTTTCAAGACATTCCTTTAAGATCTACATTTTATAGACTTTTTGAAAACTTTGAAAACCATCATGTTCCAAACAACACAACAACATATCAACATATAGGCATGCTTTCACCACAAACACCAAGGAATAAACGAAGATGTGTCCTTGGTAAGTGGTAAATATATAATCAGAATCATTAACACCCAAATTATTTACAAACATGACTTTTCACGTTTTTTGTTTCTGGATTTTGACAGGTCTTGATTTATTGCAAAGCCAAGTGGTAGACACTCCAAACCGATTTTGCTTGACATCATTATCAAGGAATTTTGACTCATATAATTCTTATTTGCACCCAATAACATCATGCCTTATACTCACTATGAACATCAACTTAATTTAAAATAGGGAATCTACAAAAGACAAGCTTCAGTTCTATTAAAAAAAATTTAGAGAAACAAGAGGTTCAACTTCACAAGGCTCAAAACGTACTGTACTGAAAGACATTACTAATACATCACATTTGCAAAAACATAATTCACGGTTACCATCATCTACATTCAATGCATCGACTAAGGACATAGACGAAGATGATGATATTGTCGGAACATATTTGTTTGGAGGTTTGACATACTGTAATTCTCTAAATTAGACATAATTTACTCTTAAATTAAACTAATACATTTACAATATGCAGGAATAGTTGATACTGATGAAGTACAAGTTTTTGACTGTAGTTCTCAAGAGAATACAAATTCAGAAAATGATGAAACTGATGTTGATGTTCCTATGGATTACGAACCAGATCAGTTTATAAACATTATACCTGACTCGGCACAAAAAGCTCAACGACAAATTATGTGTATGAAGTCTTCTGAACCTGTAATCACCAATTTTTCAAGTTCTAATGGTACTGGTTAAGTACTAATTGTTTTTCATGAGTTCTAATTGTGATATTTTCCTAAGTCTTTAATTCTAATTTTGTTATGTTTATTTTTGCAGAGTATTTAGATGAAGGTGATCCTGACTACAAATGTTCTCATTGTGGTGCTATCATGTGGTATGGAGAACGGTTAAACAAGCGTCGAAATGCAAAGAATCCTACTTTTTCGTTGTGTTGTATGCAAGGTCAAGTGCAATTGCCTCTACTTAAATAACCACCAGCAATTCTAAAAAAACTTTTGAAAGGAGATGATCCACGAAGCAGGCACTTCCAAAAACATATCAGACCTTGCAATATGTTTTTTTCATTCACTTATGTTGGTGGTAAAGTACAAAGGTCTTTGAAAAAAGGTAGAGGACCTGATATGTTTCAACTACAAGGAGAAAATTACCACTTAATGGGCAATTTAACTCCTCCTGATGGAAGTGAAGCGAAGTTCGGACAGCTATATATAGTTGACACAGAAAATAAAGTTGAAAATAGAGCAAAATGTTTAAGGTACTACAATCAACATTTCTAACACTTTTAAAAGATATTAGAACTGACATTTTTTTTGAATATGTTTTACAGCTCTGGGAAAAAGAGGATTCAGGTAAAAAAAAAGATAACCTAAGGAAAGATATCATTGATGCTTTGATGAAGATGTTGAATGAAGTTAATCCCTATGTCCAAAATTTTAGATCAGCAAGAGATCGGTTTAACACAGATCCTAAAGGTTCATTTCATATAAGAATTGTAAGTGAGAGGTTAAAGGATGGCAGGACCTATAACACACCAACAGTCTCGGAAGTCGCTGCACTTATTCCTGGAGATTTTAGTCTTGATATGGACAAAAGGGATATTGTTCTACAACAAAATTCAGGGAAACTGCTGAGGATAAACGAGATTCATACTTCATATCTTGCACTTCAATATCCTTTTTTGTTTACCTATGGAGAAGATGGATTCAGACTTGGTATTAAGAAAGGATCAACTAAAGTTACGAGAAAACAGAAGAAGACGAATATTAGTATGAGGCAATACTTTGCTTTTTGCTTGCATGAACGTAAGGACGAATCTCATTCTCTCCTACATTCTAGAAGACTGTTTCAGCAATTTGTGGTGGATGCCTTCACAACAATTGAATCTAATCGCCCACGATATTTGAGAATGAACCAGCCTTCTTTGCGATCTGATAGTTATGACTCCATTAAAGAGTATGAGACTGCGGGAAAAGTTGATATGTCTGAGCAAGGATCTGAGTTTACGTTACCAGCTTCTTTCTTAGGAAGTCCTAGATATATGAATAATTGTTACTTGGATGCTATGACAATATGTAAACATTTTGGATTTCGAGATTGCTTCATCACTTTCACATTAATTCGAAATGGCCAGAGATTACAAGATATGTGAAGGCCAGGAAGCTAAAGGCAGAAGATAGATCAGACATTATTTGTAGGATTTTCAAAATCAAACTTGATTCATTGATGGATACTTTGACGAAGAAGAATATTTTGGGAGAGATGGCTTCATGTAAGGAAAAATCTGATCCTTATATGTGCTTTGTTTTCATTTTTCTTAGATGTCTTACTAAATTTGAACTATTTTTTTTTTTACACAGTTATGTACACAATTGAGTTCCAGAAACGTGGACTACCACATGCTCCCATTCTCCTATTCATGAAGAAGATAAAGCCGCCTACAACAGACGATATTGACAAAATAATTGCTGCTGAGATTCCGAATAAAAAAGAAGAACCTTTGCTTTATGAGATCATTAAGGATATGATGATTCATGGACTGTGTGGAGCTGCTAATATGAATTCACCATGTATGGAAAATGGTCGTTGCTCTAAGTCATATCCTAAATCATTTGCTGAGACGACCACTATTAATAAAGAAAGGTTTTTGGTTTGCAGAAGGCGTCAACAGTCTGAAAACTATGTTCTGAAGAATGGAGTGAGATGTGACAACCGATACGTCATTCCTTATAACATGAAATTATCTCTTCTTTACAGAGATCATATTAACGTGGAGTGGTGCAACCAAACAGAGTCTATAAAGTATTTATTCAAATACATAAATAAAGAACAGGATCGTGTGACAAATGTTGTTGAACCCCAGATCACATTGTTGAAAGTCAGCTAGGAGATGTCAAGGTTACTAAAGAGAAGTTTGAGAAGAAAAGGAATGAACTCAAGTAATTCTTCGATTGCAGGTATAAAAACCAGCTCAAATGACTTACTTTGTTATACAATTTTTTAAAAACCTGCAATTGATAAGTATAATTTTTTTTTGCAGATATGTTTCGACATGTGAAGGAACATGGAGAGTGTTTAAATTTCCTATTCACCATCGTTCTACTGCTGTAGAGAAGCTTAGTTTTCATCTCCCTGGGAAACAAGTTGTTACTTTCAGAGGAAAGAATAAACTGAAAGCAGTCATTAGTCGGAAGCTCATTCAAAATATAATGTTCTTGGCTTGGTTTGAGTTATGTGAAATTGACTTCCTTGCAAAAACATTGACCTACGCACAGATTCCAAACTTCTTTACTTACGATAAAAGTACAAAGAAGTGGAAAAGACGGAAACGGGGTTTTGCTCTTGGGAGAATTAATTATGCTCCTCGGACCCAGGAAGATGCTTATTTCTTTCGTGTACTGTTGAACGTTTTAAGAGGACCCACCAGTTATAGAGGACCCACCAGTTATGAAGACATCAAAACTTATCGAGATGTTCTGTATCCTAGCTACAAAGAAGCATGTTATGCATGTGGGTTACTAGATGATGATCAAGAATACATTGATGACATAATAAGAAGATCTTATGAAAGCACAGCTAGAGAGCTGAGAAAAGCGTTTGTTATGATGCTTATCAATAACACTTTATCTGCGCCAGAGCATGTTTGGGGAAGACTTGGGAATTATTTTCTGAAGATATCGAACATTATAGGAGAAAAAAATTTAATAGACCAGGTTAGTAGTCAACTTTTCCATGTTTAGCCTCAACTGTATATCACTTGGTTACATTCATGTCGTTTACTTATATTCACGTTGCTTCCTTGGCATTTGATCTTCTTTGTAGGTCTACTGTTGAGTGATGACGATAAAAAGAAATATGCTTTACTAGAGATTGAATCACTCCTGAGATGCAGTGGTACTTCTCTAGCAAGATTTGAATCTATGCCAAGCTACCAAAGAAAAGTAGTCATGATTCCAACGTCTTGATAATAGACGAATGCAGCTATTGCCGCTCCACTTTGTTAGAAACTCTTGATAGAGATATTCCGAAGATGACTTCCGAGCAAAGGAAAATATATGATCAGATTCTTGCGGCTGTGAATGAAGCAGGTGGTGGAATATTTTTTGTGAGCGGTTTTGGTGGAACTGGGAAAACTTTTCTCTGGAAGTTACTCTCTGCAGCTATCAGATCTCGAGGAGATATTGTTCTAAATGTGGAATTGCATCATTGTTGTTGCTAGGCGGTCGTACAGCGCATTCCAGACGAGTTTTCTTCATGTACCATGAAACATGGAACAAACCAATCTAATTTAGTGAAAGCAGCATCTCTTATTATATGGGATGAATCTCCAATGATGAGCAAACATTGTTTTGAATCTCTGGATAGAAGTTTATCTGATATTGTTAGAAAGCATGACAAACAGCCATTTGGTGGAAATGTCATTGTTTTTGGAGGTGATTTTAGACAGGTGTTGCATGTTATAAATGGAGCTGGTAGAGCTGAGATTGTTATGGCTTCACTGAATTCATCCTATCTTTGGGAGCACTGCAAAGTGCTTAAGCTAACCAAAAATATGAGATTGCTATCATGTGGATTGTCAGTAGAAGAGGCAAAGGAATTCAAGAATTTTTCTGAGTGGAAATTAAAAGTCGGTGATGGTAAACTTTCTGAGCCTAATGATGGTGAAGCAGAGATTGAAATACCCTCAGAATTTTTGATAATGGACTCTAATGATCCTATATAAGCCATCAGCAAAGCTATTTATGGCGATTCAATTTCATTGCATGAAAACAAAGAGGCGAAGTTTTTTCAAGAAAGAGCTATCCTTTGTCCAACTAACGAGGATGTCAATGTAGTTAATGAATATATGTTGGATAAGCTAGAGGGTAATTTATTTTTATTTTCATTCTGCCTTATTTATATTTGATTCTTTATCTCAAAATATATGTTTTTTGTTTCAGGTGAGGAAAAAATTTATAACAGTGCTGATAGCATTGATCCTTCTGATACGAGTTCTATAAACAACGAAGCTCTTAGTCCTGATTTTCTAAACATGATTAATGTTTCTGGTTTACCAAACATAGTCTTAGACTAAAGGTTGGTTGTCCTGTTATGGTACTGAGAAATATAGTGCCTACTGATGGCTTGATGAATGGGACGAGACTCCAGATCACTCAGCTCATGGTTTTTATGGTTCAAGCAAGGATTATAACAAGAGAAAGAGTTGGGGAAATAGTTGATATTCCTAGATTGTTGATTACTCCATCAGACACCAGATTACCTCTCGTTGTTGCATTTGCGATGACAATAAACAAAAGCCAAGGCCAATCGCTATCTGAAGTAGGTCTCTATCTACCAAGACCTGTCTTTTCACATGGTCAGCTATATGTTGATGTTTCTAGGGTCACTTCGAAAAAAGGTTTAAAGATTTTGATTCTCGACAAGGATGGCAAAACTCAGAAAAAACTATGGATGTAGTTTTCAAAGAAGTTTTCGACAACCTTTAATAGTTGAGGTAATAAGGTATAGCTCTTGCATATATTGATATGTCTTATACGTTTTTATGTTTGTTTTTGTCTCCATTACAGAAAAAAAACTAATATGAATTTACATGGTTGTTCTTTACAGGTTTGAGCCATTCGCATTTTCTCCTGAGGTGAAATAATGGTTGCTGATATTGATCTTTTTTTAATTAAGGCAAACAATCTTTGGTCATTTTTGATCCACATTCGTTTCAATAATGCTTTGTTTTATTTCTAAAGCAACAAATATATGACGTCAGTTTCTTCTTGCATAGCTATATTGAATTAAAATTGTTGTTTTATAAGACTATCATTAACATAGAGCCTGATATGCAACACTGAAGCAAGGAAAAACAAACAGATAAACGAAAGGCAGGCTATTCAATCTAATAAGTTACTGTTCCATCTAAACTTATCAGATTATTCAATCTAATAACTTACTGTTCCATCTAAACATATCAGGCCTTACTTAAATTTTATCATATATAAGTAATTACCTTGCTGTTTTATAAGACTGTTGTGCAATGTTGTCTTCTAATGGAACTCTTTCAATGAAATTTACTGCTCAGAAAATCCAATATCTTGCATAACAATTATAAAGTTTAAATATCATTACATGATGATGATTGTATAAAAGATCATCAGAACTTTTACATAATCATATCCAGATAAAAGCACTTTCCCTAGACTGCTCTACTTTTTCGTGTTATGATAGATGACAGATAATATCATGATTGCACATGAAATGTTTTATGTACTACGAACAAAACCAAGTGGATGAGCTAAAAGGAAGGCCATTAAAACGGATATGAGTAAAACAGATGATAGGATGAAGTGGTCTTTCATTGAAGCAATTATGTGGAAAATGGGTTTCTCGGCCATGTGAATAGACTGGATCATGTGATGTATTACCTCGGTTAAGTACAAGGTACTTATGAATGACCACCCAAGGGGAAATATTGTTCCGGAAAGAGGTGTACGTCAAATAGATCCTTTGTGTCCTTTCTTATTTATTCTATGCATTGAAGCGCTCGTAATCATGCAGAAAACCAAGGAAAGATAACAAGGATGCATGTCTCACACGATATCCCCTTGGTACTCATATTCCCTTTGGTGATGATAGCCTTTTCTTCTATAAGGCTGATCCCCATGAATGTGAAAAAGTTATGAAAGTAGTCAGGAAGTATGGACAAACGTTAGGCCAATGTATCAATTTTGATAATCTTTGCTACTTTTTGGTAAAAGAGACCGGAAATATTAAAAAACATATTAAAGATACAATTGGAATCCAAAATGAAGAAGGAATGGGTTCCTACTTAGGAATTCCAAAAAATATTATCGAATCAAATTTTGAAGTTATTTGCATTCCTCGAGGAGAGATTACTGAACATAGTGAATGGATTGACATCTAGCTATCAAAAAAGAGGAAATAAAATCATAATCAAATCTATTTTATTAGCCATTCCGACATATGTCATGTCCAACTTTTTATTTTCGCTGGAAATATGTAAAAGTCTTGTAAGTGCCATTGGATAATTCTGGTGGAGCTCAAATCCGCTGAAGAGAGGAATTCACTGGGAAAAATAGAAAAAAAATAACTTTGTAGACCAAGAGAGGAGGGCGAGATTAGATTTTGTATGATCTATGATTTCAACCTGGCTCGAATTATGCGGAAAAAATATTATCGAATGAGTTCGCCTTTGTGATATGTTTAGTAAATAATTCATCCTATGTGTGGACTAGTATTTCAGAAGCAAGAAAGCTATTGTTATGGGAAATAGACAGAAAATCCTTCATGATAGAGGATCCTTGGATCCCTATAACACCAGCCAGGCCGACTCGGCCTATTGCCTTAGTTATGCACCCGAGAATGATAGTCAGCAATTTTATCAACGAAGAATCAAAGGAGTGAGATTTTGGATTACTGCAAAATATGTTGTCCACGAGGATATACCTCTAATACGAAGTTTAGCCATAAGTCAAACTAATTAGTGTGATTCTTTTTGCTAGAATTATATATTAAACCTGAATAGTACATAGCACGTAATTTATTGGAAAATAATGAAGAGATGGAGGTCTTGGAGCTCATTATAACCAAGCTTCAAACTTTTTCTTGGAAAATAAAGACACCTCAGAAGATATGTCATCTTATTTGGCAACTGATAACGTGACATGTGGAGGTAATAAGGGAACCTGATACATTGTAATATTCGATGCAATAATTATTTCTAAAATGTGGTGAAACCGAAGAAAATGTTATTCATGCCATCTTCGAATGTCCAACAGCTTTACATTCATGGTCTCTATCATCAACCCCACATAGACCTGACATTTTTCTGATACTGAGCATTTATGCCAATATGGATTACCTATTCTGGAGGAAGAACATAATTGATGAACTTTGATAAGGATCCTTATCCCTGGATAATATGGTATATATGGAAAGCTCAGAATGGTAAACTTTTAAGGGGGATAGACATGGATCCTTTGGAGTTAGTCAGACATGTGGAAAACAAATGTCAAGTTTGGTTCAATGCAAATGAGACTGTACCTTCATCACCACAAGAACATCCCATTGGTGAACCATAAGTCTTAAACTTGGATAATATCTTCATGGTAGATGGCCCACGGACCTCTATAGCTCAGTTCAGTAGATGAAGATGGGTTTTGCTGGACAGCTTGGAGAAGATTCCATTTTCAGGTACACATAACTTAAGATTTCGAGAGGCTGCTACATAGAGTATGCTCCAACACTCGACATGTCAGAGTTTTAGGACGGATTGCAAGGATCTAATTGCAATGATAAATGTGTCTCATGCATTGCCAAGTTTCAGAACAAAATTAGAGGCAATAAAGACTATTCAAGTATATTTTATGGACTTCTAGATCTTTCATATCCTAAAAGCACAAAATAGAATTGATGGTTCTTTAGCTAGGACTACAAGGTCTTTTTATAGAAAGCTTTATTTTATTAGTTATTCTATTCCGGTATGGTTATCCAGACAATCTCAAGCCTGAATAATAGAATAGCGTTTCATTATTAAAAAAAAAAATTGTACCATTAAACTTTTCATCAATACTACTCTCATTAGCTTACCACTTTTCCCTTTGCTTGTCAATATTAAAAGCTTTGTCCTAAAACACGCCATTGAGAACTAAAAAATTGATGGAAAGCGTAACTAAACCACCAAGCGTGAAGATTATAGTGATTCGGTTAGAAAATCAGGATTCCTAAGAAAAGCTTAAATTTTTACTCGTTTCATCCTATAATTGAATAATATACTTGAAGCTTTCATAAAAATTGTAAAAAAAAAAAAGAAGAAATTTGATGTATAGCTCATGAAAAATCAAAGAGCCATTGGACTGAATGTTGCAGAAACCATAAAACTATAGAGAGGAAGACAACTAGTAAATGTCATAAATTCATACATTAAACTTAGGCAATAAAAACACGCAAAAACGCCACACTTTCAGTTTGACTTGGGTTGTTACCTTTTTATAGATGTCTAAACTACTGCGCCAAGTGATCTTTGATGTAATTTATTAGAAATATATATTATATAACAGCATAAATCATCGATTAATGTTCCGTATAATTTCTGATTTTCTCATTCAGCGCTAACCATATTTCGATAGTACGAAGAACGCCTAACAAATTTTCGAACAAAGTTTAAAAGTAACACTGATATTTTAAAATAATAAGACTATTTTTACATTTTTTCTGTGCAGGATACCTATTTTTCAAAATATCCCTTTAAAATGAGGCAACTGGAAATTTCTTCATTAATATATTGATTGGATTTAAATTTGAGTAAAAATATTATCGAGTGTTGCAGCAATACTCTTGTAGTACTCCGTTACTTTAGTTGCATCCCCATCTCTTGCTGCATAATCCATCTACAAAGTTACAATTGAAAAGTTTTTTTTTTATTAAACGAGCATGTAATATATTAGTTAGAGCGAACGAAGAAATTAGTAAATGCAAAAATGAGTAATGTATATAGTAGTTAAGAGGGAAATCAAGAAATATACCTTGGTGATTGTAGTGAAGAGAGATGAATAGAGGGACCTAAGAAGAGGTCTATCCTTGGGAGGCTTTGCTTGGATGATTAAATACAAATCTTGTTTCATGTTTGATGCACTTCTTCTTAGCTCTTTCCCTCCTTCTTTCCACCTCTTATTTTCTATCATCATCTCTTGTATCTCTTTTATATTTTCCGCATTTTTTCTTAATCCTTCCTATCAAAAGAGATTGAAAATATTATGAAACCTCACATCCCTTATACTAAGAAATTCAACTTTTAAAACTCAGAAGTATAAATGTTATTAGTCACTGGACCTCAGCAATCGCGACAGTGCGTTCAGGCTCGGGTTGTGGTGCCATGAAGTTGAAAAGGTCAGCAGCATTTGCGGAGGAAGAGCGTTTGCGGTCAAGGAGAAACAGTTGAGGGATTATTGTTCCTGAGATTGAGAGAAGAACATCTCTTCGTATTCTTCTTGATGAATTAGTAGAGAATGTCAAGATAGAAGCCGCAGTTTCAAGATGAGGATTTGGATTGTTAAAGGGACTGAAATGTGGTGGTGACTTTGAGAGTGCCATGTCTTTCTGATTGAGTGAGCACAAATCGGGATTGTAGAGGAGAGAAGATAGTGTTGAGGCTAAAACTGTAAAAATAATAACATAGAATGTCATTTTGTAGGTTTTTTGCAGGAATGGTATTTTAGCATATTTAATAATAAATGGAAAATACCTCGAATGTTTTCTTTTCAACTTATAGAAAGTATGCAAATTTTCTACATTTTTCTATAATGATACTTGTTGATGTAACGATAATACTCAACTATATGAATCTTTAGCCATGTAATGGTATTTTAGCAAATTTAATAATAAAAGGAAAATACCTCGAATGTTTTCTTTTCAACTTATAGAAAGTATGCAAATTTTCTACATTTTTCTATAATGATACTTGTTGATGTAACGATAATACTCAACTATATGAATCTTTAGCCATGTAAATCTGTTAAAAAAAACTAGAATTCATGTGGATGTTCAGATGTAAAAAATATCAAGAAACACAAAATACACATAAGAACTCTAGATGTACAAAAGTAAAGTTCAAAACTTAATGGTAAGTTTTGTTGGATAATTCCAAGCTTGTGGAAACTTAACATATTATTAAATGTTTAATATGTTAAAAAGATAAACATGAAAAAGAAATTTTAGAATGAAAAAATGAAAATTTTTATTAGATTAATTTAGATTTTTCATATCCCACATGTTAAAGGGAATTGTCTTTTATATAAATATAAGTCTAATGGAGATGTGTTCCATAAGATCTAAGAGAGATCATAAGATCTAAGAGAAACATTGAAAGCTTTTGTTTTGAGTAGTTTTAAAAGCTAATAAAAAAGTTGTTCTTATAAATTCTTTGTTTGTAGAGATTTTGACGTCTAAATACTTTAAAAAAAAAAAAAAATTATAATATAAATATATATAGATATATATTTGGCCATAGGCCTGAGACTTTATCCGAGATCCGGATTCGATCTGGATCCGCTCCGAAAATCCGGATATCCGAATGAGCCGAATCTGGATCCGGATAGTAAAATGTTGGATCCATCAAAAACGAATCCGGATCCGGATATCTTGATTTTTTAGTCTGAATATCCGGATCCGTAATTTTTATTGATAATTCTTTCAAAAATAGTAATATATATGTATAAACTAATTTTATTTGTTATATTTTTATTTTTATAATATTATATAAGTATAAATTTTGTAATAATATACTTAGAAATAATTAAAAACACTATATTACTTTTATTTTTTAATTATTGTTTATGTTTATATATATTTTAATATTATTTTATTTATTTTAAGGATACTAATCCGGATTCGGATATCCGCCGGATATTACAATTTTTAGGAAGATATCCGACACCCGATATCCGAGAACTCCAAATACGGATAAGGCTAGTAAAATTATGGATCTGCCGGATAAAGATCCGGATCCGGATACCTTAAAATACCTCGGATACCCGATCCTTTCGAGGCCTATTTGGCCAACTAAATCATCATTAACTCTAAATTATCTATTCATCATCATTTGGGTTCTCCAAGTTCATCATAAACCTAAGTGCGTCACCTTCTTCGACTTCCCATTGCTTCTTCAGCGCAATGATCGCTCTCGAAGCAGCAGCTGCAATCGCCGGGTTACTGTCTTCCGTGAGTCTCTGTTTTTATATTATTTAAAAGTCCCATCAAAAATGTTGCAAGAATGAATGATCATCATCAATATCAATTTTCTTATTACCTGTAATGCTCCCATGCCTGCATTTCCCAACGTCCACATCGACGGCGCAGCTGCTAAGGCATTAGCCAACGCTTTCCTACACCAGAGAGCATGTCACTAGTTCTGAATATTGATGCAACCTACCCATGTTTCCTACTTGAAAGTTGTTTACCTTGTCTTGACGTCTGGAGAGCTAGAGCATTCAGCCAATAGTGATGCACTACTTTTACCATCCATTGCATCGAGGTCGATCAGTGTAGTCACTAACAGTTCAAGCTGTTAAAAACCCAAAAGAAAATATAACAATTTATGAAAAAAGTTGTAACAAAAAGGAACTTCAGGTATCATAGATCTTTGGAACGACCTCTTCAGGATCAGTGTAGTCAATTCCATCGGCTTCTGAGAGCGCTGATGCCATACTCTTGTAAGCTTCCTGTTTCAAAGGAAGAATCATCAGAGAGAATAATATTTTAGAACAACACAATGTGTTTTCTAGTAAGTCAGGACCTCAATAGCAGATATGCTATCAGATGAAACTTCCCCTAGGAAAAACTCCAGAGCTTTTCCATTCTTCTCAAGCGATATGCGGTCCTTGGTACCAGTTTCGGATGTTACCCTATTAAAATGGCAATTTAGACTTCAGCTAACTTTATCACGAAACAGCACAAAGCAAAACAAAAAAAAGTGTCAAGGATGTATGCTTCTTTCTTACAAGCTATCAACCATTTTTTGCACCATCATATCATGAATGTTCTTGATAAACTGCAACCAGAACAGGACACATGAAGTGTAACCATAAAGAAAACATCAATACTATAACATATCAGACTTTGGTTTTACCTCTAAAGCCATTAATGCATCTTCCATTGCCCGTTGTTTAGCGCGGAAGTCCGCTCGCCTTAGATCAGCCTGGAAACAAGGGTAAATCTCTCAACCACTTGCATATAACTTACCAAAAGCATACAGAAGATGAAACGGATGCGCGCAAACCTCTAGGGCGCCGTCACTCCAATGCTTATCAGCAGCATTTTTCAACTTAGACTGGGCTGTGTTTTTTAATATCTATGCACATAAACCAAATAAGAAAAGCCGCAAGAATGGTCGATAGATTTGCATATTTAAATGAGAGGATAATAGGGCACACAGTAGCAATATGATGAAGGCGCTCGGCCTTTCTCTTCACATCTCGATCTATTTTCTCTGTATCTTCTCTTGCCCGAGCTACATAATAAACGCATAAGGCAAGGATTACAAATAGACACTCCATTTCAGTTCTTACCAAAGTCTGTCATTATCTCATATACAAATTCATTTTACAAAACACATCCTATAAAGATAACTTTGTTTCAGAATGGTCCCTTTCAATTTACCATCAAGTTTAAGGAACCCCGAGCCAAGAATTGCAACGTCCTGACGTGCACGAGCATCAAGTCTCACAATGCCACTGAAAAGAACAGGAACATGGATCTCTCAACACATAAGAAACCTCTAAGATGTCATGTAACAAATAAATTCTTTAGATCCTTCGTATAATAAATAAAAATACCGAGAAAGAAGAACAAAGTCACTACGAGCTCTTTCATTCACAAACTTAGCATCATTTGACACATACTCCACCACAACCTGGCTCGATTTGCTTTTTCTCCTTGACATCACTTCCTTCTCACCTTCTTTTTGAACAGTTTGGGAGCTGAAGAGTGAAGAAACATGACTAAGAAACTTATCAGCTAAACAAAAACCGGACCGTATCGATCTTTCGAAGCTAAGAGGCCGAAAAGCTTACTTAGGTAAATCAAGACAATCGTCATGAGGTTTAGTTTCCGTGTCTTGAGACTTGCCAAGAAAACATACAGTAGAAGAAGATGTACGAGAAGTAACAAAAGTGACAGGCTTTGTACAAAAGAGGCCTTGTAATTCTTCAGCGGAGGAACCCTTTATTGGGGGAAACCTCAATAAAACTCTTTGAGATCTTGAGACATTAGCCCTCTTCGCTAGAATGGGACTCCTAGGAACCACTTTGCTCACGTTAAGAGCCATTGAGATTATAAACCTAACACGATATCGAAAATACAAGCCTTGTTACCTAGGAATTTCAAAATTGATTTACATAAACTCTAGGCAGGTCCAGTTTTATAAATTTTAAGTGTTCATTTTAGCGAAACAAAGTAAACAACTTTGAGATCAATTAGATTCTAGGAAGACAAAACCCATCCATCAAGAGAAAATACAACTCTAATAAAACTCAAGTTCTTGACTGTAACGATAAAGGATCGTAAAGATTGAATTTTGATGCAGAGTGGGCTAAGAGAGAGAGAGAGACTAACCTTGTGAAACAGACGAAGGAGAGAAGTGGAAAAGAGAAAATCAAAACAGGGATAGAGGATGAAGAAGACAGAGAGGGAGGGAGAATTGTGGATGGGAGTGAAGATTGTAACCACAAGGGTTAACTTGTGGCCCAGTGTTAGCCAACCATATCTCTTTTCCTTGTAGGTATGGGACCCACTCTTTAGTTTTGTTTGCCTTATTTCCATGAACTCGTCTGTCTGTGATGATTAAAACATCATTTGTAAACTGGATTTATAAATTATTTACAAAATATTATTCCTAAGAATCAAATCTTACAACTTTGTTTATCTTTATAAATAGTTTCATAAATTTCGAAAATAATTTATTATCTCTTATAAATAATTTACAATCTTTCGCAATGATTTAAGATTCTTATAAAATATTTATTGATGCTTTTTAATGTTAAATCATTTATAAAGTTGTTAATCTTCAAAAATAGTTTCATAAACTCCTATAATTTACATATTAATATTTGTAAAAAAAATTGTAACCTCTTATAATGATAGAAAATTTATTATTGATGATTTAAAAACTCAATAAATGATTTATAAAATCGTTGCATAAATATAAACTATTATATATTATTCTACAAACCATTAGAAATGAATTAGTATAAATATTTTTTTAAATTCTTACGAATTATATATTAATCATCACAAATGATTTTAAACACATGTAAAATAATACATAAACTCAGTTTATAGCGCATTAATAGGTAATACAATGTCTTATGTATGTATATTATGATTAATATAAAAATAAAGCCATTTTAACACTAATTTATAATTAAAAATAAAGATATTATTTTAAATTTTATTAATTGAATTTTTAAAAGTATACTTTATATAATTTATAAATAAATGATTAATGAAAAGTAACTTCGAAGTTTTCCTGGTGGAAACGAAGCAACCCCGAGCTTTTTACTCTCAAATTCAAACATGTGAGCTTTATTATATAGACTTTCAATAATTGTTACAATTAGATAATATAAATGATTATATCTAAGATCATAAGTATCATTTGAAAACTAATATTAACTGGTTCTAGGATATTCTTTTTATACATGATTAAAATAAAGTAAAAATTAAAAATCATCAACCAATCAAATTGTAACAACTATTTTTAAACTTCACCTATGATTGACACATAAATAAAAATCACTTAAGTGATTTCTTAATTAATATATAGTAAGATCACAAATGATTTTAGACACATGAAAAATAATACATAAACTCAGTTTATAATGTACTAATAGGTAATACAATGTCTTATCTATGTATATTATGATTAATATAAAAATAAAACTAATTTAACACTAATTTATAATAAAAAATAAAGCTATTGTATTAGCTTTTATTAATTTTTTTTTTTTAAGTATACTTTATATAATTTATAAATAAATGATTAATGAAAAAGTAAATTATGAAATATTATATATACTTTCCATAATTCTTACCATTAGCTAATATAAATGATTATATGCAAGATCATAAGTATTATTTGGTAACTAATATTAATTGGTTCTAGGATTTCCTTTTTTACATATTAAAATAAATAAAAATTAAAAATCATCAACCAATCAAATTATAATATTTTTCTTAAACTTCACATATGATTGATACATAATAAAAAACCACTTAAGTGATTTCTCAACTAATATATAGTAGGATATGATTTACAACTACAAAAGTTGATTTATTTAGTGGAGGTTGTTGGTTGGTGTATTTTAATGGATTTGAAAATCTAAACTAAATCTAGTGTTATTGGGTCTATAGTTTTAAAATTCGTATTGAAATCATGTGTTATTGGTTTCATGATTTATAAATTATAATTCAAATCAGGTTTTATTCAATCATCAGACTTACTAATAGATTTAATTATTATTATTTTTTGAATGAATGTTAAATTTATTCACAAAAAAACTTTTGTACATCAAGTGTGACTTTGAGTTTGAAATGTTTAGCTACGAAAACAATAAAACTATCACTCTAAAGAAAGATTCATCTCGTACCAAACCAAATGGTTAGGCCTTCATCATACTTGTTGTTTCCTTGTCTTCGAATGGTCGATAAGCGGTTCCGTACCGTTTTATCTATGGTTTTGATGAGGATGGATGAAGGCAAATGTTTTTCACCATGTCTTCTTCAGTTTCTCTCTCTCCATATAGAGTGTGCGGCTGTTTGGAAAGTGTATCTGAGTAGGAAGAGCTTAACCCGGCTCTGGCGATGATCCAGCAGCAAGGAGACAAGATCTTCCCAAGTTTCCGAGTAGTTAGCCAACAACAAACCTTTCATAAGAATTCCCCAGACTTGGCTTGAGTATGAACAGGAAAAGAAGAGGTGGTTCCTCGTTTCTGGGAGCTGGCGGCAGAGAATACAAGTGGTATCTACAAAGGGATTCCATTTTTGTATTCTGTCACAAGTAGAAAGTATGTCTTGCATAGCAGTCCAGATATAAAAGGATTGTTTTGGCGTAGCATGCGTAAACCACACTCCAGCGCTCCAGTTTTGAAGTTGAGATACCTTACGTATCTCAAACCAAGTATTTTGCGAGGAGAAAGTCGATTTGAATTTATCTCCTCTGCTTCTCCATAGTGAGATATCTGCAGCATTTTGATCTCCTCCTCTGAACCTATTCAATTCGCTTTCCACTTTGTTGAGCAGCTCTGTTCGGTGTCGTCTTCTTCGGTGTGTGGATAGTGCTTCAAATACTGTTGAATTTGCAGGTATGCCAAGATCAGTGTGGCCTCTTGGACCTAGCAAATCCAATATTCTTCCCATATTACTCCAGTCATCATACCAAAATGATGTAGATGCTCCATTTTTTTTATCTCCACACGGTGAAATCTCTTAGCCATATCTCTGATTTTTAAGACTTTCCTCCACATCCAGGAGCCAGCCGTTGTGTTGTGTTTGATAGACCAGAAAGATCCTTTCCTGATCAAGTAGATTTTGATCCACTTCACCCATAAAGAAGAGTTTCCCGAGAGAATTCACCACACTAGCTTGAGAACAGAGACTTCATTCACTTCCTACAAAGGTCTGATCCTAACCCACCTTCTGTCTTCTTCTTGCAAACTTACGACCAGCTCACCTTTGCTTTTTTTCCACAGAGCTCTGGGCCTGACCAGAGGAAAGCAGCACATAAATTCTCAATTTCCGTGAGGCATTGTTTCGGCAGCTTGAAAGCTGCAAGCCAAAAGTTTGTTAAGCTCATAATGACTGAGTTGATTAATTGTAGGCGGCCTGCAAACGACAAGAATCTCCCATTCCAGTTGCACATCCGGCTTCTAATCTTTTCCATAAGGGGCAGATAGTCTGAGACTGTCATTTTCCTAGTGAGCAATGGCAGACCGAGATACTTTACAGGAAGTTGTCCTGCTGCAAACGGAAAATTGTCCAGAATGGCTGTTTGGTTCTCTGCAGTAATACCTGCCAAGTAGAGGGTAGATTTTTTCAGGCTAATCTTCAACCCTGATAATTGAGAAAACTCCTCAAATACAGCCATGACTCCTTCCACTGATCGCTTCTGCCCGTTTGTGAACACCATGATGTCATCAACAAAGCACAAGTGTGTCAGTGGGAAATTCTTACATCTCGGGTGATATCCCACCAGTCTATCCGCTGTGGCCTTATCCAGCAACATGGATAGTAAATTCATACAAAACACGAAGAGAGAGGGGGAGAGAGCACACCCTTGTCTTAAGCCTCGATTACTGTTAAAGTAGCCAGCAATTTCTCCATTTACTTGAACAGAAAAAGATGCTGTAGACACACATAACCTGATCCAATGAATGTATCTCTCTGGAAACCCCAACGCTTCCAGGGTTGTGAACAAGAATGGCCATTGCACAGAGTCGAAAGCTTTGGATATATCTATCTTCATAGCACATCTTGGAGAGATCTCAGCTTTGTGATAGTCCTTAACAAGTTCAGTAGCTAGGAGTAGATTCTCCATCAACAGCCTATCTTTCACAAAGGTGGACTGATTTGGAGCAATGAACTTTGGCATAATACCTTTAAGTCGATTTGCGAGGAGCTTAGATATCACCTTGTATAAGACATTACAGCATGAGATGGGACGATAATCTTTCATTTCTTTCGCCTCTTCCTTCTTAGGGATCAATGCTGGGACGGTTGAATTAATTCCTTTCAGTAAGAAAACCTTCATAAAGAATGATTGCACTGCCACTACAACATCATCACCTATGATCGGCCATGCTGCTTTAAAAAATTCTGTTGTGTATCCATCTGGTCCAGGGGACTTATTGGAAGGCATTTTGAACACCACTGTTTTAATCTCCTCTGCCGTGACTTCTTTGATCAGCTTCTCTCGGTCTGCTTCACTGCAGCGAAAATGAAGACATTCTTGCAGCCTCTCCACAGTAGGAGCTTCATAGTCTGGTGGTTTATAGGTTAGGAAATCAGTAAAAAATCTCTCAGCTTCAGCCTTTATAGCATCCTCTGATGTAGCTATTCTTCCATCAGGACATAGAACTTCCCTTATCATATTTCTGACTTCTCTAATCTTTGCCGCATTATGAAAAAATCTGTTATTCCTATCTCCTACATCCAGCCAATGCATTTTAGATTTCTGCTTAAAGAATTCCTCCTCCAAGTCAGCCAATCTTTGCCATCTTTCCAGTGCTTCACATTCCTCTTTTATGTTTTCCTGCGTCGGCCATTCCAATGTTTCTTTCTGTTTATCACACAGAAATATGTAAGCTTATTTAGTCTTTTTTGGGAGCTGACCAAGCTTCTCCTTGCTAAGAGACCTTAAGACAGGTTTAAGTCCTTTAAATTTCTTCCCCAAGAGAAACATAGCTGATGTTGAATTATATAGTTTCTCAGTCTCTGCCCAGTACTCATCTACCAAAGGTTGAAACTCCTCCATTGTTGCAACCACATTAGTAAATTTGAATGGTTTCCTCTTCTTTGCACTTTCCCCAGCGAGGTGTACTCTACAATGTAGATGGTCCGAGCATCCTCCAGGCTCAAAAACGCTATACACATTCACCAAATTATGTAATGCAACGTCATTCATGAGGACTCTGTCCAATTTCCTACATATTAATCCTTCTTCTCTCTTATTACACCAAGTATATAAGGGGCCATGGGATCCCATGTCTGATAGAGAGCAATGTCTCGTTACCTCCTGGAAATCTCTCATTCCTGCAGGGATACTTGGTGTAATCGTATATGATGAATGTTCTTCACTATCCAAGATCTCGTTGAAATCTCCAAATAGTAGTCATTGTTTATTTCTGAACAACGGTGAGTCTTTATGATTTTTCAAGTATTCCCACAAGATTTTCCTTTCCTCCACTGTATTTGAAGAAAAAAGAAAGGAGAAACATATCTCCTCATTCTTCCCATCAATCAGAACCGAGCAAGTAACTAACTGGCTGCTTTTGAATACTGGAGTCATCCTAATAGTAGGTCCCCATACCACCCAGATGCGTCCCAGATGATGATGCTCATAATTAGACAAAAAAGACCAGTTGCTAAACACTGATCCCACAATTCTTCCGGCCCTTCCTTCTTTAACCTTTGTTTCTAACAAACCTCCAAATTGTAATGAATGATTTCTTATCCAATCGCGGACGACAGCATGTTTAGTTATTTTATTGAATCCGCGCATATTCCAGAAGAAACCAGACATTAATCATTTCTTTTTGACTTCTTTTTATTCAGATCACATGGAACCTCGTTCCGTGTTTTCTGAATAGACGGGCCAAATAGGTACTTGTGCTGGGTTTTTGATCCTCTTGGTAATGACTGTCTCAAAGTGATCATTTCCTTGTCTCTGTTGGGAACTGCCTCGTTCTCGATCTTATTCTCATCACTTCCAGTGTCAATTGTCTCTGCTTCCTCCCCTTTTTCATTCTTGTCCCTCCTTAGCTGATATTTCGCCTTCCTCCTCTTCTTCCTCTTCACGTAATAGAGAAAAACGTGATTTGGAAAGAATTGGAACTTGACCAAATTCAAGCTTTTTCGTTCGGGGATCTACTTGCTTTCCCGGGTGAAACCTCCAGCCATGCTCCATCTTGTAATGTTTCCTTCGCATTTTTTGAATTCTCCACTTGTTCAGATAGATTTAATTTCATAATGAATTTGAATTTATTTGCAAGATTTCTTTGTCAAAATACAAAGACTCAAATCCGAGGAAAAACCTTTGGATTTGTAAATACTAATTAAAATTCATATGCTAGATTTGAAAATTTGTATATTTTACTTGGATTTATAAATACTATATGAATTTCTAAATTAATCAAAATACATAAACCAATAACAGCTCCTACATTTTTAAAGCTAAAATGTTTTTAAAATGACTGTAGTAGCTTCGTTTTCTAAAGCAAGAAAAATTAATATAGAAATATATGTTCTTTTATTATTTTAATTATTTAACTTTTACACATATTAGATAAAACCAAATAATAAAAAATCTTACTGACTAAACTCTAAATTAACCTTTTTACAACCGCATCTAAAGGTGTCAAAATGGATAAATCAACACAAATCAAACCATATTCATATCCATATGAATTGAGTTTTTTTTTGGTCATGAGTTAACTCAACCCCTTAAGCAAATGGATTGGATAAAACCATAACTCATGAGTTAATAGTTTTAATGGGTTGATCCATTAACAATACTCCAATAATTAAAAACTGTGTGTTCCCTCATTTTTTGGATATGATAGGATAGAACCTAGAAACTTAACAGTGTAACATCTCTACTATATAAAAATAACTAAATTGAAGCCTTCTAAAGATCCATGTTGGCATAAATATTCAAGCCAATCAACTTCATTCAAATTGCCATGTCAGCTCAACAATATCTTCTTCTTCACAACGTATTCGTCGATCTTCTTTGTTCAAACGTAATGTAGTTGCCTGCTCATCTCCCTCACTTTACAATTATGATTATGTGATTGCGTTGCCTTTCTGTTTCCCTCTCTTTCAGTTTTGGTCCCAGTTATATTTAACTAAGCAATAAAAAGCAGAACATGAGAAAGAAAGATGGAAAGAGTTAGACGAGCGTTTTTATACCGTGGTTAGGACCCGGTTTAGGGTTCTAATGTTCTCTTCTTTTAGCTTTCCCTATGAATATTTTCTCCTGATCAAATTTTCTTTGTGTTTCGTTCTTTGTCTTTGTGGATTTCTCAATTTATCAGATTTCTGATGAGAAGTGTGACGAAAACGGACTGGAAACTAAAGATGAATTAGGGCCTAAACGTGCAAGAGTGTGAGATCTCTATTTGAGTTGCGAGTATGCCACAACAGCTTCAAAGCATTATACTGATTTTTTTTTTTTCCGTTTCTGCTGTTAAAGTTGCATCTTAGATGGTTTTAGGCTTCTGCTATGAAATGAGTCTTCTAAATATATAACTTGGAGGTTTAGGGCAGAACACAGTGCAAGAGAGTCCACATCAAAGGAGAACTGTTGTCTTGTGGTCGCGGGGTGAAGTAGACTTGGGTTACGAGGATATTTCTCAGTCAAGAGGAGGCTACATAGGTGACTATACGTTGTCACTGAGTGAAGCAACAGAGACTAATTAAGAAGTGAAGAAATTTATGATATCTTTATTTAAGAGAAATTTATGATATCTTTATTGAAGAGAAATTCTCTTAAATGACCGTAAAAAATGTTTTTATCTCAATAGGGTCAAAAGAACCAAAATGTTTTATTAAAGAGATAAATAGATACTTATATCTTTAGGGTTAACTAACTTAAATTTGATGGGTGAGATTTTGGGGGAGTGGGGTATAGGATTCTTAAAAATAAATAAATACTAAAAATTTTAAATAAAAAATTAAAAAATAATTTTAAATTTTTCTGGACAACAACTTTTTTTTTGAGAAAATGAAAAAATATCGAAAAAGATAAAGAAATAAAAAAAAATTATTTTATTATTATTATTGATTAAAATAATTATTTATATTTAAATATCTATAAATAAGGGTGTAATGGTCTTTTACCTCTTAAATAAAATCTTTTATGGTCATTTTTCTTTAAAGACTATTTTGGTGAAAACTATATTTTAATGTAATTTAAGAGAATTACTCCTTATTTAATGTAGAATTATTTAAATATAAATAATTTATATAAATAATTATTAATTAATTAAAAGTGTAATAAAAATTAGGGAAAATTCAAGTTATTTGGAAGATATTCAGATACTGAAGAATAATTTCAATCACTCAAAGTTCATATATGTTCAATGCAGAATTTAAAGGCAGATAGTCTAGCATGCAGTGCTCGAAAACAAGTGTCTTTCGTCGTTCGTATGGACGCAGAGTTACAAGAGTGAATCGCATAGTCTTAGTTGAGTCTGTATGTTGATGAGAATAAAAAATTAGGAAAATTCTTCTCAATAACCATTTTTAAGTTTTTATCCCAAAACTAGTCTCTCAAACTGAAAATGAGAAACATAACTTTCATTAATAGTCTAAGAAATTTTTAATACCCCCACATACTAATATCAAACAAATTTTTTTTTAGAAAAAGCAAAAAAAAACTTTGTTCTCTCTCGACGACACCGACGCCGACACCAACGTCGACAATGCTATAAGAAAAATCATGGCGAATCTCCAGCGTCAACACTATTAACAGTCAAAATTGAAACTTATACATGTAAGATTGGAAGTTTTTTTAATTATAAATTGAAATTAAAGTTTTCTGTTAAAAATTGGGGGCTTTAACTATTTTTCTTAAGGCACTCAAGTTAGCTGCTGTTCATGGAGTCGCAGTTGAGGATTGGTGGCGAATGTTGAACGTTTATGTTTAAATGGTCATTGTACAAAGAGCTCTTCACACTGATTTCTGAGGTAGTGTTGAAGTTACCTGTTTCTCTTTATTTTCATTCGAATATACACTTGTTTGGTGGAAAATGAGGCATTAGTCTTCCCCTGTTAAATATTTTAGTTGGTAATCTGGATATTTTTCTTCAGTTTAATATTCATTTTGTAAAAATCTTGTATACTTTCTTGATTATATTGTCAGTGGGAGTGGTATCTTTGGTATGAACTTGTGTGTCTGTTTGTTTCCCCAGTAAATTAGCTTCAATGGTCTACTTTTTCTTATACATTTTAAATTGAAATCGCCCCATTAACCAACGTGATAGAGACGACTTATATAATTGTCAGAAAAAGTCAGAGAACCATTTCAATGGTTCAGTTTTTCAAAAAGATCATCTGCTTTGTTTGTCATTTGAAAATGAGTGAGAGTTGTGTTCAGTTAGATCAAATGACTAAGCTCATGATTTTGTTTGTTCTTCTTATGATTGAATTGGTTGATTAAGTTTCTTTATATGTCATATTCTAATCTATTACAATTCTCTCTCTTTAGTAGTCTCTTTGTTATTTGCTTAAGATTCCTCTGTGTCGACCATTATGGTATATAGAATTTCAGGAAGTATTTGTAAAATATTTAGGAAGGTATTGCAAAAGATTATGATTGTGAATTTATTCTTGTTTGTATAAATTTATGTCTTTAAATTTTTTTATTGCTTCATTTGATTATGATGTATCTTTATAATATTTTTTGTCATATTGTGTCTTAGAAGTTGTGTTGTGATGATTTAATGAAGCATTTATAAAATATTTAGGAAAGACTTTCAGCGACTTTGGAAAGTCATGAAATTAACAAAAAGTTTATTTACTTTGTTACACATGATAGGAATACAATGAGAGATTTGTTCCTTACCGGTTGTCAATGCCTTTGTTGCACTACACTATTGGTTTATGGATAAAATTTTTGAGATAAAATAAAAATGAAGATGTTTGAAATAATTTATGTTTAGCTAAGACTATGTTTTAAAGTTTTTTGCTATGAATGTTCACTTAGATATGTATTGGAATGTTCGTAAAAAGATTATAAGGCATGATGAAGTTTTTTGTTTCGTTTATGTTGGTTATTGAATATTTCAGGATATCATGTTACATATTCATGATTAGTTTCCAAAACAAAAAATAAAATAAAAATGTTTTTGAAATGTATGATAACATTTAATATATTTAGGAAGGATTTCTAAAACCAAATATGAATGTGTTTTTTTAGAAAAAGTCTCCTAAATAAAGAAATGAAGTTAGCCAAAAATTAAGCGTATAATCTCTACATTTGCAAGTTTCGAATTGGGTTTTATAATTCTGAGAAAAATAGAAATATTTTTGCAAGTCCGTCAATCGAACCATAGAACTTTCAGAAGTGGTACCATAGTGTGCAGCCAATAAGCTAAAGTGTTATAGTTGTTGTATCTAGTATACAAACTTATATAAAGCAATCCCTTTCCATTTAATTAAAAAAAAAAAAATTGATTCCTACGGGAATCGAATGCGGGTACATGAGTATTTTGAGTATAGTGAAGAGTAATAATTTAGCAGCTAACGTACAGTGAATTCTCACTTAGTACTAAAACATAAATGTATATATTAACCATTGTAAATATATACAATATATCTTATGTATGATAGCCTTTCTTGACTCAACAAAATATAGCATCACATCTAATTGCACATATGAAAGAGTTTAGAGGTGTGAGTGCTTAGGGACGCAGCTGCGGCGTTCCTGTCCGCCTCGCTGCCGCTGAACTTCCAGTCAACTTTGACGTTTTCCATATTTCTCGTGTTTGAGTGTTGTGTCTTTTCTCTGGATTAGATTGTTGTTTCTGGTGATTACTCTCATTGCTACGTGAGAGTTTATATAGTAAAAGTTTCAACATATTTCACATATTTCTATAAATTTTTTATTATGAACAAAAAGTAATAATATATATCGAGCGTCTACACGTTAGAAAATGGGTTTATTCAGAACAAAGTGATTACAATTATTACTATAATAAAATATTTTTAGAACGAATATTATTAAGTAAAAGAGATAGGCAATTCCGTCTTCCATAAAAACCATAACCGTATAAAGCTTTATGTGTGTTCTGTTGATTAACTTATTAACTTTAACCGATCTATCAACAATAAAGATATTTACTCTTATCAGAATTCTAACATTTCTTTTGTACACAAAGAAACATATAAAAATGTATTAAATATATTTTATATTAATTTTTAAAAAATTACAAATAACTTACATAATAGCTATATAAAAATAAAAATATTCAAATACATCCGGTAGTTTTCTGAAATATTGTACACGTCTTCAAAATATCAATGTTGTATATCTAGCCGGCGGATTATCATCAGTTGTAAGGCCCAACCGTCAAGGTGAAAAAAGACATTATCATTACGACGTTAAATCCAACCGTCAAGTTATTTAGACTATAACACTCACTCACAAGTTAAACTTAGAAAATATATGATCATCATATTTGTGTATCTCCGTCATTCAATGTTTTTTTAACAGTCATTCAATTGTTAGTCGAGCATCATCGTACATAGTTATACTTAGAGTTATCATAGCCAAGTTTGGTGTCAACATCCAGGTCAGAAGCAAGAGAGATTTGGTATTGACGGCCATGAAAATGGGACAACCAGAACACAATCTTTTTTTCGTAAGAACAACTATCTCGTCTAGTTAGTATATAGTAAATTGGACATTTTTCTCAAATAACCATTTTTAAATTTATATCACAAAAATAACATTCAGAAAAGAAAATAACCAAAATAGTTCATTTTTGTTTAAAAATTTTTAATATTTACTTTTTAGTTTTTAATATTTGAAACTCCACTCACAAAACCATACTCCTTAACTCTAAACACTATGTCCAAATTAGTTAACCATAAAATTTATAAGTGTATATTTATTTTTTTTAATGAAATATTTTAGTCACTTTCTTTTAAAAGCTATTTTTGTAAAAATAAATTAAAAATGGTTATCTTGAAGAATTTATAGTAAATTTCCTACAACATTTCTTCTTCATTTTTGTAGTTTTGTAAAATGACCATTTTTTATATTTGTTGCCTGTAGAACCATTCTAATCTTGTATATATCATTACTAGGGTCGCTCCGTCCTACGGGTGGGTTGTTAGTTATAAAATAATTTCAAAAGCTGAATTATACATATAATACACATTGGTTGTTTTATTTTAATTATATTTTTCGTTTTTTCATTGCGAGGAATGTAGGATATTATGAATTTTTAATTAATATACATTTTTTGTTTTATATTTTTACAGTTGATATAGTGAGGCATGTTCATGAGTATGATATATAGTTTGAGTTTATTTTTATTTGATGAGTATTTGGTAGATACTTGATATTCATAATTATGCAACCCTGAGCACAAATAATAAATGTATTCATAAGCGAGCAATATTTGATTATGGTAAAAACAAAGTAACTTATATTCCTTTTTTTATTATTTTATTACTATATTAGGGTCGGTCCGTCCTATGGGCGGATTGTTAGTTAAGAAATAATTTCATAGGTTGAATTTTTCATAGAATACATATGGTGTTTTATTCCAATTATATTTTGTATGTCATTGCAGGGGAGAGGATGTAGGATATTATTAATTATTAACTATTATTTTTTTGTTTTATTTATATGTTTACAATATATATAGCGAGGCATGTATGTGAGTATGATATATAGTTCGAGTGTTTTTTTAATTTGATAAATATTTGTTAGACAATTGATAGTTGTAATGATGCAACCTTGAACACAAATAATAATGTATGTATAAGCAAACAATACTTAATAATGGTAAAACGAAGAAACTTATATTACTTTTTGATGACTGATAATTTTGAAGTTGGAACATTGAAAATATGAATGTTCTGAATTTACTTATATAATATAACTGGTAGTTATATACAATATAATATATAGTTATATAATAAATAAAATATATAGTATATCAGTTGTTGGTACCGTTGTATTAAAATTTTAGCCAACATAAATCTATTAAGATAAATTAGCCATATATGAATATTCTTAATATATGTTACTTTTAAATATTTAAACTTATAAGTAAGATTTCGTTAGATTCTTTTACGACGTATTATATTATAGCTAGAAACAAATGTGTATTTTTATTTTTAATTATTAATGTAAATAATCAAGAGTAGACAAAAGTAGTAAATGATAAAAGTAATTATTATATTACTAATAATTTATAATAATTTTTTTTTTTACTTCTGTAGAATAAGTGGAGAAGAAAAAAAAAATCTAGATTAATATAATAGATCTACTAAATGGTAAGTATGTATCTGGGAGTTGGTTTACTTGACGCGTCGTCAGGTTTGGTGAGTTATACGAAAGTAGAATTCCAAACAGATGAAAGAGTGTATACACGCTAAGTTGAGTTGATTCGTAAACGATGTTTTCAGTAAGTGTAAGAAAAGGTAAATAACTCAATTGCTGTATGTCCTTGGAAAAAAATATAAAAACTTAAAATAGAAACAGGGATAGGAGAAGAAGGTGTCGAGATGGATGCTCGGCTTGTGTCTTTGTAATCCTTTATATCCGATTGTTCAGTTCACTGTAAGCAATGAGGCTTCCAAATACGTAATGCAAAATAAGATTGTTAGCCTGTGCATACAGATTCAGGATGATACAAAATATAAATTAAATATGTAGCTCGAACCTGCGTCACTCGGATGTCCTTGAAGATTTCCTTGTAGACAATATTAGTTACTCCATCTTCCCCGTCCATTTCATAAGTCTCGTCTAGTATCTTAAGACCATTTGGAGATGTTACTCTAGACATGGCCACGTACAACTGTCCGTGTGTAAAAACAGGGCGAGGAAGATACAAAGCAACTTGGTTCAGGCTCTGGCCTTGGCTCTTGTTTATTTTCATGGCGTAGCACAGTCTTATCGGGAACTGTCGTCGATTAAAGGTGAAGGGATGAATGGTGTCCGTGGGGGTCAGCTGAATTCTAGGAATAAGAACCGGTTCCCCAACTCCTGACCCAGTCATAGGTTGTGCTTCAACGATCCTGCTACCTAATCTGGTGACCATCATTCTTGTACCATTACACAAACCCTGATCTTGGTTAAGATTGCGGAGCATCATCACTGGAGCTCCAACTTTCAAGCACAATTTGTGGTTGGGCAGGCCTGGAAACTCAAGAGAATTCAAGTATTCTGGAGGGTAATGGCTGGTCCAGTCATCATCTGGTGTAGCTTCTAACTCGATAGAATCGGAACTTAGATACTCCTGAGCAGTAGATGGGATCTTAGATGTATTCATCAATCATTGCAGCTGTAGCTTCTTTCTTCACTCCTTTTAACCATAATAATATATGGGCATGTGGCAAACCTCTCTTCTGAAATTCTATGGTATAGACGACTGTAATAATCATGAAAGAACTACGTTATGGACAACTATTATTTTGCTATGGTATTTTCAATAGTGTAATTAGATAATCATATGATTATACGGGCTTATAATTTTTTTTTAAAAAGAACACAAAAGGCAGGATAGTATTAATTTGTTATTATTATTATTATATATTTATTTTTTTGTAATAATCAGAGTTAACCAAATATATACTAATAGTGAAACTTTATTTATGGTGAGAAAATATATATATATATATATATATATATATATTAATAGTATATATATGACTAGATTTTGCTTTACTTTAAAATAGGGTGATTTAAGTGTATGTACTTTCTGAAAATTTAAGTAAATATGTTTCACAATAATATAGCCCAACAGATAGTGTTTATAATTATGAGAATGTATAATTGATGTGGAATTGTATTTTGTGGAATTATAATTTGTTACAGGAAAGGGTTGTAATTATTTAATTCGTGTGAAATATTAAGATCTACAATAATATAGACCAAACAGACAAATGCTAGGAATTATGAGAATGTTCTATTAATGTGAAATTGTAATTATCATAACTCATAAGAAAACTATGCCTATCAAGAAAATAATGTTCAGTAATAATAAAAGCGTGTCATTAATCAGAGGTTAACAACATTTATATTAATATATTAACAAAATTTATATAAATAATACTATAATTTTAATTGCTATAAATTTGATGTTAAACTAAGATTTAGTAGTAGTTGGTTGTAAAACGTGTTATTTTAAATAATATATATAAATAGATGTTAGAATTGTCTTTTTATCTATTTAAAAAAAAAGAGTGAATAATTTTATTTTCATGTATACTTAACTGTAAACTGCCTGTAGTTTTTTTTAGTAGTATTTATGTGATCTCCGTATATTTATATATATTGACATCCTTGTTCTACTTTAATTAAAACCTGTAATTATATAATTATTTTAGGCTATTATTCTGCTGCATCGGTTGACATGTATGAAATCATGTCGTAAAGATGATTGTTGATAATTCGTAGATAGTTTATAACTATCATAAATAGATTGCAAGGGTAATAATTTTTGTGTACCTGCGTCTGGTTCGGGGAAGAATACCCCTTTTTTAAGAATGCCATTATTTCATCAAGCTTTAATTTGAAGATTCGACACTCTAGGTCAGGTCGACTATTAGGGGAATTACCTCCATATGCACTAAGATGATCATTGAGTTCCACCCAATTTGGATTTGCAGTGACAGTGATAAAGAGATGAGGGTTCCCATACCAACGGCATATAGCCATTGCGTCCTGATATTTTTCAGCCATGTACCTAGGTCCAGCAGTGAAGGATGATGGCAGAATGACCTTTTTGCCAATCTGGGTTGGGTCTGCATCGCCGGTTTCAACTGCATCACACACATTGTTATATAGCTCTGCCCGCAGCTTCTTCTGGTTCATACTAGTAAAAGGCAGTCTCTCAGTCTCAGTAGCTACGTATGCGTCAACAATATGCTGATGCAGCAGTCTCCCCCCCTTAATAATTGTCATTCCTTCTGAAGGCCTAGTCTGTAGTTGGTAAGCATAAAACTCTCGCATTGTCATGAATTCCCTTTTCACAGTTGATGCTTCCGGCCCTTCATATGGCAGTCGCTCGTGGTAACCAGTTTCCCCATAAGGAAACAACAATGGATACTGAAGACTCATCAGTAATGGGTGGAGATCACCTATTCTCTGCAGTGCCGATGATTTGAGCTCAACCACAATGTCCCTTCCCACTAATGTTGCAGATAAATCTCCAACAACCAATCCTCCGATTTCACTCGCAGTAGGCAGGTCATATTGACAACCTTTATTTGGTTGACTGACTAATGTGATACTGAACTTGATTGTCCAGGTAGACAGGAAACGATCGCGCGCGTGTCTAACAGTCTTGGCCAGGTGGTTGTTGACATCAAGCATCTCAATCAACTGGACGATTGTACTATCCTCAAGTGCGAGTGAAGAAGATCCTTTTGTAAACGCTCGCTTTCTGTTTTCAACCTCATTATCGGTGTCGAAAATATAGAGCTGCAAATACTCTGGGTCGTTGCCATCTTCAGGTAGCAGTGATCCAATTCTATGAACAATCTGGTCATGAACGCGGAAAGTAAATGGTCCTGTGGTTCCAGTAACGCTATGATCAACTTGAGCACCCATGGATGTGAAAGCAAGCATACTGTTTGCAACTCTGATGTGTGGTCTGAATCTGGGTGACTCTAGAAGATCTAGCAATGGAGACGGTGGTTCCCGGACGGTTGGAAGTCTTACACGACCTCTCTGACAGCATAGAGTAAACTCTTTGTTCACTCGATTAGTCTGACCTCCAATTGCTTCAGCGTTCCATAGTAATGCTTTACATGATTGTCATGTATGGAAAATCAAATTCAGGTTAAATTCATGTGTTGCTAACATAGACTGAAGTTTTTGGAGAGTTTAATTAACATACGTGTAGCTCTTGAGCTGTTAGAAGTAGAAGCTGCTGTGAATGTCAGCGTAAGTAACTCAGAAATATATACTTGCTCGTAAATGGATATAATGAAGTAGTGTTTGAATAACTACCAGATGTCGACACAGTTAACCAGGCAGTTTTTTTCTCTCTACAAATTGATATTCGATGTTGTCTGGCAATCCGAGCTGCTGCCGCGTAGGGAGACTCACGCATATGAGTGATTTCTGAAACTGCTGCTACTGACTGAGGTGCTGTATTTGTTGAAAAAACATGTGAGTGTATACATACACACACATATATATATATATATATAATAGAAATGGAAACAGGTTGTACGATAGTTAACAGAAATATGAACATGTTTATTAATTCATATATCTATATGTAATGAAAATGGAACAAAAATTTTAATATATTTTATCTGTATGTAAGGAAACAAAAACAAAATTACATTTAGGAGATCTGTCATATTACATTAATTTTAAAGGAATATAATACATAATTATTTATAGTTAAAAATATATGGGATTAATATATTCTTGATGCCATTTTTGAATAATGCTAATATTATAATATTTAAAGTATTTAATAATTTGGGAAAAGGTAAACAATGTTTACTATCCGTGTTTTTATTATTTTGATATTCATAACATAAAACAAATGGGACCTTCAATTTTATAATCATTATTTGTGTTAATTCATAAATTCATGAGTTTTGATATATTAATGAATATATCTTGTCTATTCGACAATATCAGTATTATAAATTATATAGATTCAAAATTAATTACATTGTTACATGATATTTAGCTCACATAGGAATTAATAGATTCTCATATTTATTATAGACATTCACAAGTATAGAAATTATTATATACAAAATTTACGGTCAGAGTTTTGAATATATATATATATATATATATATATATATATATATATATATATATATATAGAGGAAATCAGTTTTTACGATAATTCACAAATATCTGAAGGAGTTTATTAAAGTATGTAAAATGTATAGTCTGTAAAATAATTCAAAAATATATGGGATTACTATTGTTTCAGTGTCAGTTGTGAGTAATGTCTATATAATAGATATTTATAAAAATAATCATTTGGGAAAATTAAAATTATATCTCTGGATATTTTTAATTTATTGTTAATAGAACAATGTTTGAATAATGTTTCTTCCGGATATTTATAAAAAGAATTATTAATTGTTGAATAATGAAAGATATTTATAAAAAGAATTATTAATGTTGTATAATTTATTCATGTCACAGAATGAAGGATTCGTCATGTAATTTCGTAAACTTTTATATCAATTTATAATTGTATAAAACATTAAATACAAAATTCACAGCCACAAATCTTAATAGATTTATTATATCATGTAGTTTAACACCAGTCTATGTATGTATGCAATGAAAGCAAAACAAAATAATATATATATATATATATATATATATATATATATATATATTTGTGTATGTAACGAAAATGAAACTAAAAATTTCTGCAGGAAATTGTTATCATTTCAATAACCTGGAAATAAAAAATTATTCCAAAATACTTATAAACCCAAAATTTATGGGATTAATATTGTTTTACTGCCAATTGTGACCAAGGTTAGTATAATAACATCTATAATATTTAATAATTATGTGAGCAATAAAAATAATGTTTATTTTGCGTTTTGTTAGTTTTTCGATAGTAGTGGCATAAAATTATTGGGACATAAAATTATAATCACCATATATATGCGTACACATAAATTAATGGATTATGATAGGTTAATGAATATTTGTGTATTATTCAACAATATTATTATGTAGAAGGGAAATCAGTTTATACGATAATTCACAAATATCTGAAGATGTTTATTAGAGTCTGGAAATCTAAAATCTGGACATTAATTCATAATAATTACCGAGTACAAATATATGTGATTAATATTGTTTTAGCGACAGTTGTGATTGATGTTTGTATAATAATAGTTAGAAAAATAATCATTTGGCAAATTATAAAAATATATCTGGATATTTTTAATTTGTTGTTAATAGAATAATGTTTGAATAATATTTTTAATCACCAGATATATGCGTATACATAATTTGATGTATTATGATAGTCTAATAAATATATGTGTATTATTCAACAATATTGTTAATGGCAATAATATAGTTATGAATTAGATTTCATAACTACATGATATTAAGCTTGCGTAGGGATATCAAAATTCTCATAATATATTACAGCCAATAATAAGTATATAAATTTTAATTTCCTAATATTACGGACAGATTTTTGATTTCTTTTTGAATAACATATGAGATATGTAGTAGAATGATCATTCTGTCTTCCACTAATAGTTGTACCTGAGGGAATGATTGGCCTGCCCACCCTCCGTTTCTTTATGGGTTGCTTGTTAGCTACGGAATTGACATATTTTGTTGCTGCCAACCACAATACAATGTTAACTAACCTGTGATGGATGGTTTGTTTGATGCTGTTGACCGGATCAGCATTCTAGACCGCCGCGATAATCGCGATCCAACTTCTGTTTGATTTCCCATTGTATAATATATGTCGGAAACGCTATAATCCATGGTAATCTCATAGCCAAACTGTTGTGTGTACAATGAAAGGGAAGCTGTGCTTACCAACGTTTGAGACCTCCCTGTTGATAATCGCATGGTCGATTCCTGCATTATCAAGAGCATCTATACTTCTTCCACTATCGCTCCTCTGATCAATTGGACCATAGTCTGAAACTTTTCTAGGTGTTTTATTAACCATAGATCGTGAGTAATTCTTTAAGAGATAAGCAAGATCTAAAGTTTTGCTGGAATAACTCTGAATTTTGTAGTTCTGTATTTCTGAATTGAGTAATTCTGTATTTTGACTTGCAGTTACAAATATAAAATGATTATGACAGGCAATTAACTATCCATAAATGGCTGTTGAATAGTTACCATATATGGTTGTGGGAGAAGACCAGTTTTGAATTAACATGTTTCCTATATAAATATGACATATTTTTAATTATATATGATTTCGAGATGTGTTTTAATAGTGATATATTTTAGTACACTTATGATATATTTAGATGATATATACACTTATTAGATAGACATGAAGGTTTTATAGTATTTAAAATTATTCATCATGTTATACAAATAATTATAATATTGTAATGTATGCTAAAATTTCAATAACTAACACAAATTACTTTAGTAGAAGTATTAAACGGTAAATTGGTATGTATTCCTCTTTTTTTTTTCTATGGTTGAGTATTGTTTAATATTTTAGACATTTAATGTTGACTATTGGTAAATTTGGAATTATATTATATAATTTATACATTTCAAATATATATATAATCTGAAGTAACTCAATATAAGTAATTATATAAATTTGATTCGGATTAATTCGTATCCAACATAATTCGGTTTGTTCGGATGCAGCTCCGGTTCTCTATATACGTATTATTTCAAGTAGTTTGGATTATATACAAATTATTGTTTTGATTTTCTGCTAGTTTGTCAGATTCAAGTTTTTCCCCCATATTGAAATAATTTTTGGTATTTTAAAAACTATAGAAAACATTCTGCAAAATTTTGAACAAAACATTAAGTTGGGTTTAATATACTCTTTACAATATGTGTATTTATATTTATTATTAAACTAAAATAGTTTATATTAAATTCTGTATATTGACTTGTAGTTACAAAAATCAAATTTGGAATTATGAGAGGTCATTTATTGGGAAAATTGCCAAAATTGACCTAAAACTTGATTTTAAATGCAAATCTAAACTTTTACTTGAATGAAATGCAAAAGTAACCTAAACCAAACAAAAAAAAAACAGTTTAAAATTGCCAAAAGCCCCTTATGACCAAAGAAAAAAACAGTGTGTTTTTTTACGAATTTAACCCCAGTAAGTCGTCTGCGCAATTTCTTAGATCTTCTGCGAGAAGACTTTCTGGACGACTTCCTGGAAGTCGTCTAGAAATTTTTCTGGACGACCTCCTGGAAGTCGTCTGGAATTTTTCCTGGACGGCTTCCAGGATGTCGTCTGGAAGAGTAAGTCTTAAAAATAATTTATAAATTTTTTGAAAAATATTTTGACAGGGAAAAAATGTTTATAATGTAATTATAAACATTTTTAAATGATATAAATTAAGATCTAGTTAAATTGAATTGGTTTAAACCTAGATGAGATGAATGAAGTAAGTGATCGTATTAGTTGGTTAAGGGTTTGGTGACATATGTTGTAGTATTGTATGTATATTTAGGGGTAAGAGGTTGGAAGCTTAACTTTTCTCTTGAAAATTTTATATTTGAGGTATATGTGTTTAGATTTGTGTATATTAAACACTTTTAAAGTTAATATTAAGTTTAACAAAGTGTTTAAATGTTATTTTCTTAGTTATTTGAGTTAGGTTTTATATTATAGGGTTTCAGACGACTTCCTGAAAGTTGTCCAGTTTTTAGACGACTTACCCGGAAGTCGTCCAAACCATTCATATAAATAGTTATTTTTTCACTGTTATTTTAACTGTTTACTAAGAAAAAAAAAGAAACCCTAGCCGTTTTTTCTCCAAGGCGATTTCGAAGGCGAATTCCAAGGCGATTTTTCCGTTGAAACCGTAACCGTCTTCCGTCGACACCTCTAGCCGTTTTTCGTCGATCTCACTACCGGTAACCTCGTTTCTGCCGTCGAATATCGTTTCTCCATCACGTCCGAGGAAGAGTAACCTAACCCTCTTCATTTTTTTTTCCAGATCTAAACGTTTGCGTTTCGTTAAACTTCGTCGTCGATCTCACCATGGGTAAGTTCTTCCTCCTTGTCGCCGTTCAGTGTTTTGCTTAAGGAGAATCGTTTTCGCCGCCGTTAAACCCTAATTTTTATAGTCTTACCTCTTATCTCCCTTCTTGTTTTGCAGATCTGTAACCACTGTTATCGTTGACGACCAATACTTCTTCGCCTCCGATTGTAAGTTCATCCATTTGTAGCCGTTCAATCTAGTTAGTTACTGCAAACGTCATATCTATAGGTTTAACACGATTTTCAGATTTGTAGCTTTAACACGATGTTCCAGAAGACTTCATGGTAAGTCCTCTTGTTCCAGATGACTTCCAGGTAAGTCGTATTGTACCAGACGACTTTCAGATAAGTCGTCTAGTACCAGACGACTTATCTGAAAGTCTTCTTACCTAGACGACTTACAAAGAAGTCATCTACACACATCCTACCTAGACGACTTACCAGGAAGTCTTCTAGCCCCTAAATTTACTTGTATATAAACTTTCTCTGTTTGGTTTGTGTTTGAGATGTTGGTTTTGATTGTTTTGCAGACTGAAAATGGATTTACCAGAACTCCCGAAGAGGTTATTTACCTTAGGGGAAAAGCCCGAACCAGTCAAAGTCATTTCGTATCATAATGATGATACGAAGTTGTTTACTGCCATTAGGGGTGCTCTACATCCAGACGAATACCAGGAGCTGAGGGACTCAAAGTTGGGAGTCTTCCTGAAGTTCAAGGAGCTGAATTTTACTTGGGCATCAAGACTGGTTCACTTTATGCTCTGTTTCAAGCTTGACATCAATAAGAAGTATGAGCTTTGGTGTCTTGTTGGTCCGCAACCGGCGAAGTTTTCTCTGATTGAGTTTGAACACCTCACTGGTCTCAACTGCGATTATGTTGACAACCTTGAAAATCCGAGGTGTGAGGTTATAGAGGAGACGATTGCTTTCTAGCAGCTTCTGGGTGTTGGTATCGATGCTGGTCCTACTACGGAGCAGATAATAGCAGCATGTAAGAGATGTTCAGAGTGGTCTCGGGATGATCGGATGCGGCTGGGATACCTAGCCATCTTCACAGGATTCATTGAAGGAAGAAAGTTTTCAACTGTAACCCGGGCTAGTCTTGCAAGGCTAGTGATGGATTTAGAAGAGTTTGAAAATTATCTATGGGGGAGAGTCGCATTCAAGGTGTTGATGGACTCACTGTGGAATAAAGATTTAACAAAATCTTATACTATTGATGGGTTTGTACAAGTGATCCAGGTGTGGGTGTACTATGCTCTGCCAGAATTCGGAGCTGAGTATTGTCATCATGTACAAAACAAACCGTCTCCACCTTTGTTGGCTTACAATGATGGAAAAGGACGCAGATTTTTTAAAGATGCCATCAAAAGACAGGTAATTTCATCAGAAGACTTATAACATACTATATTTTAGTCTTCTGGTACGTCTTCTAGTCAGAAGACTTACCAGACGACTTAACTATAAGTCTTCTCACCAGACGACTTAACTATAAGTCTTCTCACCAGACGACTTACAGACGACTTAAATATAAGTCGTATGTAAGTCGTCTGGTGAGAAGACTTATAGTTAAGTCGTCTGGTGAGAAGACTTATAGTTAAGTCGTCTGGTAAGTCGTCTGTAAGTCGTCTAAGTTTATATTTTGTTTTTTCTGCAGAGTGTAGTGCTGAATTTTCTGAAGAAGAAGGACATTAATGAAATGTGGCCAAAATGAGACCATGATGTAGAGGATAAGACCGCAGACCACATTGTCGAAGTTATGTGGAATGGGAATCATCACTGGACAATGGAATGCTGGGAAGTCGCCGGTTCTACCTTGGGGTCCAATCAAAAGTCTGTAATCGTGTATGCGAAGAATGAAGAGGGTTATGTGAAGGAAGAGACTACTATGAAGGAAGAGAGACCTCCAAAGAAAGCTCGCAAAGAGATTACTGTGAAGGTAGAAAAGTCTCCTCGAGAGGCAGAAGAGACTTCTCGAGAGGCAGGGGAGGCTCATGTGGGTTGGATTACCCAAGAAGTTTTTGAAAATGGGATGAAGCAGATGGCTGATGCCATGAGGGATGGTTTTGGGATGATCCTTAGGGAGATCAAACATGTTGCCGATAGGGTCAAAGTTGTTGCCGAAAGGGTCGAAGATTTGAAGCAGCTTGCCAAAAGCACCAAAGGGACTGCTTCTAATGAGGCTCCTCATACCCCTTTTGAACTCCCTAAACGCAGGGACTGTTGATCCTCTCACCAATTCTTGCGCATATAACAATGCTTTGTATGAGGTGGTGTAATCTAGAGTCATGCCAAACATATTTTTCATCGCATCTTTGATATGCGTTGGATTCAACCCATCAATGATTCCAACGCAATCGATGAAAAGCCTACCAACATACTTCGGAGTACAATGTTTCCGCACAGCCAGTCGGTCCGAAACCGAACATGTATGAGTGCTTAGATACTTGGTCACCCAAAACGTGTTTGTTCCATGTTTCACACTAGCTCTAAGCTTCCATCCACATCCATTAACATGACAAGTTGCCACAAATAGAGTTTTTGTTGACTTGAATATTCTGAAGGAGAACTTACGCTTCACCGCTATCAATCGCAGCGCTGAAACTAGTGCATCCTTGCTAACAAAACTCTGGTTGACATAAATATTGGTGGCATTCGAGCTTCCTCCTTCACTACCATATATCTCTTTCAGATCCTCAAAATATATATTATCTTCTTCATCCTCTTCCTCATCCTCATCCTCGCTATAATCTTCACCAAGATCTTCTGCTTTAACATCCTCCTCCCAATCATCATTTTCAGCTTCAAGCAAGTTAACATCCTTCTCCCAGTCATCATTTTCAGCTTCAGGCAAGTTAACATCATCCTCCCAATCATCATGTTCAGCTTCAGGCAAGTTAATATCCTCCTCCCAATCATCATTTTCAACCACCTCATCATATTCTTCCCATTTCTCTGAAATTTTATTAGAATCTTCAGCTTCTATAACCGTTCTCAGCTTCATTCGGCTTGAAACAGAAAGACATACATCATGCATTTTAGTGATCTCGATCAAGTTTCGAACTTGTCTATCACTTGTAACATGAATATGAGGAGTGTTTTGATGCATCATTGCTTCTGGTAATAAGTAGGTTAACTCCACATCCTCTGCTTCCATGTTATAATCTTCTACAACCATTTCAACAATTTCGGCATGTGTAGAACCTTCACTCAAAAAGAATATTCTCGCTCCTTTAGCTTTATCAACCACAAAATCCCAAGAGTCGTCTTTCAATGACCATTCTCCGTATACTACAGGTATAGGACGTATCATCTACAGAGAATCAAATTAAATCACATTAGCAAACATAGAAAAGCAATTCAAAAAAGTTAAGAGAGACGACTTGGACGACTTCCTAGAAGTCGTCCGAGTGTACGACTTCCTAGGAGTCGTCTACTATAAACAGAAGATTAATAACATGTATATTTGTAAGCTCATAAATATCACCAATTAGTTATAAATTTCATTCAGTAGCCGTAATATTGACTAATATACATGAATTAACAATAAAATATTATAAATCCATTAAATTTTTTGAAAAATGAAAGTTTATTAATGATTGACCTAGACGACTTCCTGGAAGTCGTCCGTTTAGGTCATTTTTGCAATTGAATATTACAAAGGAAGACTTAAAGTGAGGTCGTCCAGTGAGACGACTTCCAAATAAATCGTCTTTTGTTAACAAAAAAATCAAAATTTATTCAAACTACTTACATGTAAGTCGTCTGGAATAAACAAGTTACTTTTGCAATTGACCGAATTGTGTTGGAAAGTTGACCGGCTAGAGACGACTTACATGTAAGTCGTCAATCCGACGACTTCTAGGTAAATCGTCTAACATTTTCTCAGAATGTCGACTCGGTTGAAACGAATTCCAGACGACTTCCAGGTAAGTCTACTTAGGTTACTTTTGCAATTGATAATTTAAACTTAGATATTTAATTTTAAGTAGACGACTTCCAGGAAGTCATCCATTGGACGACTTCCGGGAAGTCATCTGTCGAAACTAAAGGTTTGACCAGATTCTCGTCTAAAAAATTTGGACGTCACTTTTTGTTCGACAGACAACTTACCTGGAAGTCGTCCGATGGACGACTTCCAGGAAGTCGTCTACTTAAAATTAAATATCTAAGTTTAAATTATCAATTGCAAAAGTAACCCAAGTCGACTTACATGGAAGTCGTCTGGAATTCGTCTCAACCGAGTCAACATTCTGAGAAAATGTTAGACAATTTACCTGGAAGTCGTCGATCCGACAACTTACTTGTAAGTCGTCTCTGGCCAGTCAACTTTCCGATACAATTCGGTCAATTGCAAAAGTAACATGTTTATTCCAGACGACTTACATGTAAGTCGTCTGAATAAATTTCAATTTTTTTTTGTTAACATTGAAAATCAGGACGACTTATGTGGAAGTTGTCTCAAAAAAATACTAAAAAAGTCAAATGCAAAACTAACCTCCGCATTGACCAGACGACTTACATGTAAGTCGTCTGTCTCCCAGACGACTTCATTGTAAGTCGTCTGGGTGTCAGACGACTTATAGGTAAGTCTTCCGACGTACAGTTCAGAAAAGAGTTTTTTATTTCATACTTTCAACGACTAAGGTAACTTGCTTAACTTCTCCAAACACACAAAAATTCACCCAGAAATCGATCTCACTCTTTAATGACCAGTAATTATGAAGTTGAATGGGTACATGAATATTTGAATGTTCAGATTCAAAAGATTGAGTTTTGGGTGAATATAGAGAGAAAGTGAAGAGAAATGTAGGTTTTTGCATAAGAAATTATTTACAAAGAGTGAAAATCAAATTCTAGGTGCATTAAGAGCTTCAAATTGGTTGTTCATGGTGGTTGATGTATTGATGACAATGGCAATATTGTAAATAAGAGATGGAGATGAGGATGATAAAGTAAAACAATCAAATTCGAAAAAAAAAGTAATGGCATTTTCGTGAATAATCCAGGTTTTTAGGGTACAAGGGCACATGAAAGTTCCAAAAAAACATAGATTAGTTTTACATTTAACTTTTTGTTTTGGGTTACTTTTGCAAAACACCCTCATTTATTTACCATAAAGAAAATATATTATTTTAGATATTTCATTATATTATAATAATAATTATAAATTAGAAATGGATGCCAAAATACCTAAATTTTTTGACCATATTTGATTGTTTATCAGTCACCATTAATGGATTTATGATAATAACAAATTCGAATTGATTCATGGTGGAAAATATATTTAGATTATATATACACTTATTAGAGAAACATAAAGAATTTATATTATTTTAGATATTTCATCATATTATAATACTAAGTATAAATTATAAATGGATGCCAAAATACCTAATTAATTTGACTATGGATGTTTGTTTATTAGCTACCATTGATGAATCTTTTTAAGACAAACTTCTAACTAATGTATTTATAAATATATACGCGTTGAATATATGTTTAATAGTTTTATTATTTTAAATTTATGAGCACATTATATTACTATGTTATAATTTATAGTATTATCAACCACTCATCATATTATACTATTACGTGAACCATATTTTGTTGTTCAGAAAAGAGCTGCAATGCTTAAATATGTTGATAGTCACGGAAAACAAATAACATAAAAAGACGAAGTAGCATAAATTTCAACGGAGAATAGAAAATAACATAGTTTTCTTAAATAATAAAAAACAAACTTGGTCATTTGCTTGTAGTAATAACATGTATCACACCGTTCCTCCATATTGTCACAGTGACATGTTATTGTTGCTCTGGTGTTCATGTAGTTTGTAATGTAACACTGAAGCATTATGACTTCTATTCCATAGATGGATCTTTTAATTCTCCTCCAGCAAGTATCTGCCCGTTTTTTGTCTTCTCTCCATCCAAGGGTATCCAACAATTGTTGACCGATGACTGGCTCTCCTCTAGATAGCATTATTACACCATAAAGGTATATAACATTGTCATAGAAACTTTCTACTGCAGTGCGGAGATGTAGGAGTCCCACAGCTATATGGTTTCTATGAAGATATTCAACTATCCCCCGTATGTAATGAGCTTCGGAGTTACCGCTGTTAAGGCATCGAGTCATAAGATCATTATACATGTGTCGTGTTGCTAGGGGATGAACGGTCAGTGGGTGGAGATTGAGGGTTTTATAGACGCGAGGATGGGCGGCAGCTCGAGCAAGTTCAGGACTTGCTGCCATAACGTTGCGGACATCGTTTCTTGAGATCTTTGCTACACGTGAGATTATATCGGTTAGTATCTCGTCGGGGAGGGTTTCTAGACTTGAGAGTCGTCGGTTTGATGCCATTGTGGTACTCTGAAACTTGCTTTTGTTTAAGAGAGTGCTTGGACGTGTCTTTTATATTACCGTTATTGTTAAATGTTCGATTTGCTGAATATGTGCGGAGATATTGGTTTGAATACCGTATATTTGATGGTATATATATTATTGCGTACGTTAATGAGCATATCTTTTTATTAATATTTGGTAATCAATTTGTATGAATTTAGGAGATTTAATTTCCATAACGGACACAACTTATATGTTGATTTTAAGTGAATACGTATACTACGTAGTGTGATTGATTCTTTTAGTGATTCATATATTTTGATTATTTGATTTTATTGAGAAGTATTATTGTAGATATAAAAAGAGCTAATACTTAAATCTGAATATTTTTTTTCCTTAAAAGAGCTAATACGTAACTCTGATCTTTTCTTTTTTTTTTTGATTTTTTTCTTTTTTCTTTTTGAGAAGTTTGTTATTGTTGCTTGTAGAAATTCATATTTTTAAAATTTGATTATATTAAATGGTCAATTATGTGTGACTTTAGTATTCATAACGTGAATTTAGAGCACATGTCATGTCATGATTATGTGTGTTCATTAGGTGAATGTGATATTTGTATATGTTTAGTGATACGTTTTTGTAGTGTAATTGATTCATAATGGTGGCATACGTTAAGCTTAACGGAGTCACAGAGAAAGGCAAACATATAAGAATGATTACACATATAAACCACTACCAAGCACTAACTCTCAAGCATTAGAAACAAAATCTTAAATGTATTAATATGGTATCTTCTATGTTTACCTTTATGTATTATACAGATCCGGTATAGTGTAATTGGTATAGTGTAATTATACGTCTAAAATATAATTTAAGAAATTATACTTTTACCATATCTTTAATATTACTTACAAATTTATATTTTGTTTCAAAATAATTTCATAATATTTTAAATTAATAATAAAAAGACTAAACAAATATTCAAATCATTTTTAAATATTTAATAATTATGTATAAAAATATAAAATCGATTCCATTAATTAAATACTAAATTTTAAACAATAATCATTAAATTATTAATTTAAATGTAAAATATATTTGATTGAACGAATTTTTGTAAATTAATATATTTCAAACAATTTCTCTATAAATTTTATGTTTATAAATCATTATTTTTTTGTATCTTTAAGAACATTTATGTCACGAATACTAATACACTATAGAAAACTAACTTTACAATATTTGCCACACTTTGTAATCATTTTGTAATCCTTAATTTAGTTCTGGTATAATAATTTTTTTATAAATCAACTGTCAACGAATCAAAGGAATTTATTTTAAAATAATTTATAATCATTATATACGATAACTATTTTAGGGGGGTTTATTTGTTTTGAAACTCTTATTGATGATTTTAAAACTTCATCAAATCCTGACAACGTATTAATATTATAAAATAGTTACACATAATTACTGAGCTGACTTAAATATGTTCCGAGTCTGTGTATTCAGGTCTGATCCAGGAATTTTAATAAAACTTGGAAGAATACATCATTCCAATGACTATATATTTACTCCTTTATATTATGATCTAATAAGTATTTGGTGCAAGAAAGTTTTGGGATTGTTTTATTAAGGTAAACTGAGATAGTGGTATTTATATAAGGAAGACAACATAATTACAAAAGCACAAATAAGTTTTAAAAGGAAATAAAAAGGGTAATATAAAATAAGCACAAAGTATCATATGTCAGATATAATTAGGGTTTTCCAATTTGCCTTACAAACTTGACTCTGCTTCAGTTCTTCTGCATTCTTTTTGGTGTGCATTAGATGAAGTTCACAAATTTCCGCATCTGTTTGTAATGGTAGCATTTTGGGCAGCGGGTGTCTAGGTCGTTAATGTGACAGCTTGTTGGTGGGAGGTTGTTGATCAAATTGGTGTTATACTCGTTCTTCAATGTGATGATGAAGTTTCTTAGTGATTTCTTGTTTTCTCTCCAGCAACGATCAGCTCGCCTCTTGCTTGTCTCCCAATCAAGCAAACCTAAAAACAGTTTCCCCTCCTCTGTGTTCCCTGTGCACAACATAAGGATTCCATAGATATACGTACCATTGTCGTAGGAAATTTCTGCAGATTTCTTTAGGTGGAAGAGCCCAAGGATTGTGTTCTCATGGATGAAGTACTGCTTGAGCCCTTCAATGTAGTGGGCAGCTGGATTGTCACTTTGGAGACATCTGTTCATAAGCTGGTGGTAACGTCCGAACGTTAACAGAGGACTCATGGCTTGTGGTCGTAAGCTGAGTTTGTTGAATACACGAAAAATCTTGTGTAGCTGCAGAAATTGTTTTTGAAACCGTAACGCATTGGCGGATATCTTCTCGAGAGGAAAAGGCTACTCGTGATAGTATTTCTCCAAGAAGATCTTGCGGGAGAGATTCTAAGAGAGAGAGGTCGTTGTGATTAGCCATTATGCTATTTAGTGTGAGAGATGATTTTGTTATGCTTAGCTTTTGAGAGTTATATAGAATAACACTATGGCTCTGGTTGTTCCGGCTTCCACTGCCATTACTGTAGACAAAGCTTTTATTGTTGTTAATTGTGATGAGTAATGCAGACGTAGTGGGTTGCGGTGATAAATTGTAATACGTTACTCATGTGAAATTTTTTTATTGTTATATTCACGTTTATTGTCGTAGGAATTTTCTAGTATATTTCTTGTGGGATGAGGATGTTTATTTTTTTTGTTCTTGATTATGTACATGACGTTGGATGGTGCAGATTATAGGTGAGACGCAGACGAAGATGATGAATATAGAATTCGGGTGAGAAAGAGTATAGGTGAACAAAGTTTTAATGAAACGAAAACGGCGGAGATGTCCGACGCAGGAGTGACGACGACTATGAAAGTGCTAAACGTATACAGTCGCATCAAATGAGTCATCAAGATTTCAACAGCTTCGAGTGAGGATCGGGATTTAGTTTGATTTGGGCCTATTGGGCCGAGTTATTTGCAGCTCTTTATATAGTTTTGTTTAAGAATGTGAACCTAAATTAGTTGGTTCGATATAAGATAGAAGACAAGATCATTAACCGTTCAGAGGAAAACATGTCGCTTAAGAAAAAAAACTAATCCGGTTTGGTTCGATTTGAAAGAGATAAACAAATTAGTAGTCTTTAGCGGTTGGTTTTGGGATCAGAGTGATTATCATGTTTATATTCCCTTTCGACCCTATCATCAGCTTGCAAACGCATGTTATGCGTTAGATGAGAGTCTGTTACTGACTCCCATAATTATAACCTGCTTATTTTTATAATAACTTAATTAAGTAAGCATTTTTTAAAAAAAAACAAATATATAACTAAACCGGAATGCAAATCTATTACTGAAATGAGAAATGGGAAAAATATACTACTGAAATGGGAAGTGGCAAATCTATTACTGAAATGGGAAATGGAAATCTATTACGGAATTAAAACTCCCATATAATGGGAAAAAGTCACAACAAAAACGTCTGAATAAACTGAAATTAACATTATTAAAATGATATTGAGGTAATTAGAGAATCTCAATCAACACGCGTCTTCTTCATAACCTTAGACGGTCCACCGTCCGTAATCTTGCGCGCCTTACCGGAAGGTCCCGTATCTCCAGCTGATGTTGCACTACCAATCGCATCAGGGGGTGTCTCATCTAACGGCTTGTTGTCGTCATCATCATCATCATTATCAGCACCTCCCTATCATGATATTGTGTTTTATTAAAAAGTTATTTGGATGCATCGACCGTACAATATGACACCAAAGACATACAACATACTTACATTGTTATTCATGTCATCTGCTGGAAGACGACCATGATCCTCCGCAACACGGGTTATAGTGAATGTCTTATGGTGCTCAGTGAAATTATACGCATTGACTCTCACCTGGAAAGTATACGTTCTACCTTCCATATCTGCAACGAACGGTGGTATCACAGAGTCCTGGGGATTAGCGCCATCTCCAGCCTGTTTGACAGTAATTATAAGGAGCAACCAGTTTGGATTACGTGGTTGTTAACACACATATAATCAGCTATGTATCATACCAGCATTTGCGCAGCCTCACTTGCTCTGAGACCATGCAGCTTCGTCATTACCCCGTCAAACCATACGAATGTTCCTTCTGCAGTATCATCAGATATTGTCATCTCCACACGATGACTATAAGGATAAAAAAATGATCCAGTTTATTATCAGATATATTTATGAGATATCTAGCAAAATTGATACTTACTGAAGGGATCCAACAGCATTCAAATTGTTGCACCGTCCACACGTAAAGGCCGACACAGTCCGTTGCAATTTCTTACTGCATTTAGAGCAAGCTACATAACACCAGCCCTTTTCCACATCAACACGAACGACCCTCCCAGTGCAGAGGAAATCGATTTCCTGCATCTCGTAAATATGAACCCCATGCAGAGCGAGGGTTGATATTATTAAAATTCATAAACATAAAACACAGAAAGAAAAAAGAAAAAAAAAACAACTTTATTACCTGAGATGCAGACTCAACGATGAAACTGTTGAGCTCAGCAATGGACATCTTCTCCACCTTCGCATAAGACCTTAAAAGTGGAGCAGCTGACGGGAGACCAGTGTCTCTAGCGACCAACCTGAACAAAATGCAACGATCAAATAGGCAAATATGTAAATATATACACGCACGTCTAATAATCAACAAACATACTCGTAGAATCGGGACTCTCCTGCTCTGGTCTTCTTATTGAAATACACATGAGTACCCGACGTTGCATTTAGGAACAAACGACCTGCAAAGAGCAATAAAATATTAAGGATAAAAACACATAATGGAGGTATGAGAGTACATGATGCATCAGAAGAAGGAAGACTTCAATACCTCCAACCATCTTCGGGTTGATGCTACTGGCAACAATGACATTCGGGTCAATCCGCATGGACTCAAGCTGCTTATGGAAAGCAATAGCCTGAGAGTCAAATAAGCTCAAGGTAACAGTATCATCACTGCACATATGAAAATAACACTTGTTAAAAAGAGTATCGATACACTACGTTTGAAGTTCATAAATGGACAAACTATAATAAAAAGATATTAAAACAGTCACCTATCCAGCTTCATAGTCACCATGACACGGTTCTTGTCCTCCGGAGGATCACTGACGGTGCTTTTCACACTGAGTATCTCACCAATGATGTCTACATAAAGTTAGAGATTGATATCAATTCATTAAAAATATAATCCGATCATAAGCTTCATACGTAAAAGTCATAAGACAAAAGGTACATATCAATTGGATCATTATACCTGGTAACTGAGTGTTTGTATTGGCTAAACTAATAAGCTCCGCCTGGTTACGGAACCGGAACGCCTCTTCGGGAAGGGCGAGGCAGAGTCAGCTATCTCTTCAAAAGAAGTAGATTCATTGAATCTGATCAACATAGACGAATCAGTGAGCCGGAAGTTTTGCGCACATCTAGAAACATCAAAGCCGAAGATGGAAATCATCGTCCCGGCGGTGAGTCTGTCTCGGTACTGTGGTAACATTCTAGCAACGATTGAAGCTTGCATCATGGTCGCCTGAAAAAAATACGAATGTATCAGTTCTAAACTGATCAGAATCAGAACATATTATCAGTATTGACTCAACCAATCGAAACACCAAAATCGTTACTGAACAACATGATCAACACTAAACCGGTCTCATTTCTGAATCAAATCACTAATAATCAGGAAATGGTTATTGGAAAACTGCATCGAATAAATAATGATTTATTAGCATAAAAAGGGAATAGGAGCGCGAGGTTAATCCTCTCACATTAGCATCCACCATAAGCAGATCCATCCACATAAGCTCTCCACCACGCTTTACGTTCCTAGCCTCCCAGAATCGGAGCAACCGGGCCTCGACAGCGGATGAGCACCGTCCGGATTTCAAATCGGAAAAGAAAACCTTTGAGTTAGCCATGAATGTAGATGATAACAGATATATGAAAACATGTGAGATGAGTAGAAAGGAAACGATGGGATCGTGAATCGCAGAAGTGAGATCGTACCAATATTTATACATGATCTCGCCGACGTCATCGCAACCGATGGTCTCGTAGTGGGTTTGCATATTAAGAGGATTAAAGACGAATGAAGACGACGCCAGCCGTTACAGAGAATGAATCGTCGTTCGCCGTTGAAGAAGAACGGAGAACACGAAGATGCTCTCACACACGGATTAGGGTTTTCTCTGAACTCACCTGCTAGTTGGGCCGCGATATAGAGTAAGAGTGCTTCTCTTGCTTGTGTACTCGCTGGGCCGTCTAACCAAAACGCAAGAGAAATCCCAAACATAACCCGACGGAAGCCACAGCCCGAGACTCGGCGTTTCATTAAATCGTACACGTGTCAGCCTGTGGACGCACACATTTGTGACGTGTAATCCGACGTGTATACCCTGGGAGAGAAGGAATCGTTACTTTATAGTAATAGATTTTGTAGTGTTGTTTTCCAAAAGGAAAAATGAAATTTTTATTGTTTCTCATAAATATAAAGCAAATAATAAAATATTTTGCTATCTATAAGCAATATAATCCACAAACATCTGAACCCGTAAGAGGTAGTAACATTTCTTGCACAGATGTTTCTCCTTGTGGAGAACGCAGCTTCTTGGGGGTTTGAGTCTGGGCACGTTGGTCAGATACATTTCTTCTAGAGTAATACTGTAAACACTGAGTACTTTTTTATCTTTCTCCAGCAACTGTTAGATGTAGTTAATGTGTGTTCCCATTGTAGGCTGTCTAGAATCCTTTTCCCCTTTTTAAACTTTCAGTTGCACAACAGTAATAAACCACAAAGATGTTAGATGTTTGATCTTCGAATGTTAAACTTTTTGCACTATGATGAAGTCGCACTTTGGAGGCCGTATAACTGTATACAATGTTAGATGTTTGATCTTCAAATATCTGATAGAGATGGTGGTTATATTTATTTTTCCGCTAGGCTCGGTTAGCCTTGGTGGTTTTCCAGATCTAATATATATATATATATATATATATATGTATGAGTGAATGGCGGATATCGTGGAGGTGATGTTTAAGATAAGATTCACATTGATGGAATGAAATGCCTTATATTATATGAGTTATGGAATATGTTTCCACTGCATTCAAATGATGTTGATTGCTCGGGATATTATTAATATCTGCTGGGGTGTGGGATTAGACTCACTGAGTAAACTTAGTTACTCATGACTCATTTGTGATGAAGGTTACCAGTAGGCGGGATACCTTACTCAACGGGAAGGAACAACATTAGCCAGCGGTAGTTTTGTTATCCTTGCATTGGTCTTTTGATATATCTTATGTATAAATGATGTTTTCAGATAACCTCAAGGTCGACCTATAAAATTTATATAAAATTCTTTTAAAACAATAAGTATATAATGTATAAAGATTAATTTTGAAGTACCGATTCCATATGATATTAGTCGTTGTCAAGGATAAATTAACTATCGGGTATTGCTTGGTCGGGTTGAAAAGCCTTAAGTGATATCTGATAGGAGCGTCGATGTTCTCAGATTGCTAGTTCAAGGAACTCGGAAGTATACTTCGGGTCGACTTTCAGGGAGCATCGACCGTATCATTTCTGGTCATCTACGATTGGGGGTGTCACACTGTTCATGATCAATAACATAAAACATGGACTAAAGCTTCCAAATCAATTCAAAAATCAATCAAAACAACATAATCAAATCTAATTGATTCTCAAATCACAAAGTTTCATTAAATTACGCATCGATATTGTAACAATTGTGAATAAATTTAATAAAAATAATAGTTGATAAATCATTTATATATAACTTAGAATAACTATGAGTCAAAAGCTATTAACAATGGGTATGAAAAACTTTTAAAATGACATCAATGAGTTACAAGAAAATTGGAGAAATCGTCAAAGATGATGAAGATGGCGAATCTAATGACAATGGCGTTGAGGAAGACCGTCATAGCTAACATACGAGGAAGATAATGTCAGAGATTATAACAACATCATGATGAGACAATGTCGGCGAAGAATTTAATTTTTTAAATATTTAAATATAATATAAATAGGAGATTAGTGAAAGGGGTATCATAGTAAATAAAACTTATTTGAGTCATTTTTTTGAAGACTAGACAGAGAAGAAAAACTTGTTTAAGATCATTTGAAATCATTTCTCTAAAAATTATATATAAAATATTATTTGTAAAATAATTATAACACATGTATTTTCTACAATTACTTTAACTAAATAAATATGATATGACATACTAGAAATGATGACATAGCTTACGTTTATATGTGACATGAACGATTATATTTAATGCTTATTTATATTTTGGTAAATTTTATAGAATATGATAGTAAATTATAGATGAGTAGTAAAGTAAATTTATTCAAACATGACATAAAATAATATAATAATAGAAATATAATAATGTTATAAAATTTCAAAATATTATTGATCTCCATCTTTTATAATTATAAAAAATTTATTATTAAAAAGTTTAAATTTTTCAAAAATATTTTAAAATATAAAATTTTAATCTTAATATTATTAGTTTCTTTTATATATCTACAAATTTTAGAAATAATGTTTAGTTTTATTTTTTAATAGTTATACAACTTTTAAATTAATTTTTATTAGTTTTATTCAAATTAAAATATTAGTAAGAAAATAATAAAATCTAAAATAATAATAAAATTTTATTTTTAAATATATATTTTATTTTATTTTATCAACCTAGTATACAATGACTTTTTTTTTTTTTTTTTTTTTGTCAACAGTATACAATGACTTAACAAGAAAACTGACAATTGTTAAGAAACTAACATATTTAGCCAAGAAAAAGAGTTCTCTTATGCGCCGCTTAGGAGAACAACAATGGCATTTCTTCACTGTGATCTCGAAACGATCTCCAAGACGCCTCCCTGGTTTCTTCTCCTTCCACTCCAAACCCGATCCAATCTCCAAAGAACAACAACTCCTCATCGACGCCATCTCTGAATCGCTACAAAACAGAGATAACTGGGACACTCTCTCCACCAAATTCTCCTCCGTCAATTTCTCCGACTCCCTCATCGGGAAAATCCTCCTCCGCTTCAAACAACCCGAAACCGCCAAACGCGCTTTAACCTTCTTCCACTGGTCCTCCCACACTAGAAATCTCCGCCACGGAGTCTCCTCTTACGCCATCGCGATTCACGTCCTCGTCAAAGCTCGATTACTCATCGACGCTCGAGCTCTAATCGAATCCTCTCTCTTAAACTCATCTCCCGATTCCGATCTACTCGATTCCCTGTTAGACACTTACGATGTCTCTTGCTCTACTCCTCTCGTGTTTGATCTACTTGTTCAAGGCTACGCTAAGCTTAGATTACTGGAATCTGGATTCGATGTTTTCCAGAAACTAACCGATCGTGGATTCTCACTAAGTGTTATCACTCTCAACAATTTGATTCATGTAGCCGCGAAATCGAATCGGATCGATCTCGTTTGGAGAATCTACGAGGTGGCGATCGATAAGAGACTTTACCCGAACGAGACGACGATTCAGATCATGATCAATGCGTTGTGCAAAGAAGGGAAGTTAAAAGAGATTGTAGGTTTGTTGGATAAGATTCATGGTAAGAGATGTTCTCCTCCAGTGATTGTTAACACGAGCTTGGTTCTTAAGGTTTTAGAAGAGAATCGGATCGATGAAGGTATGAGTTTGTTGAAGAGATTGTTGCAGAAGAACATGGTTTTAGATACTATTGCCTACTCTCTCGTAGTGTATGCAAGAACGAAGCAAGGTGATGTGGTGTCTGCACGACAAGTGTTTGATGAAATGCTTCAAAGAGGTTTCGACGCGAATGCTTTCGTTTACACGGCTTTCGTCAAAGTGTATTGCGAGATGGGTGATATTGACGAAGCAGAGAATGTGATCGCTGAGCTGGAGAGCTCTGGAATCGATCCGTATGAAGAAACTTTTAACTCTCTCATTGTTGGTTGTGCGAAATTCGGAAGAGAAGGAGAAAGCTTGAAGTATTGTGAGATGATGGTCGCAAGAGGACTTCTTCCTAGTCGTTGGGCGTTTAATGAGATGGTTGAGAGACTAAGCAAGATTGAAAACGTGAAACGTGCAAACGAAATCCTAACAAAGTCGATTGAGAGAGGGTTTGTGCCTGATGAACATACATACTCTCATCTGATTCAAGGGTTTGTTAAAGGAAACGATATCGAACAAGCTCTCAAGATCTTCTACGAGATGGAATACCGAAATATCTCACCGGATTTCGAGGTGTTTAGGTCACTAATAGTGGGGCTTTGCTCTTGTGGTAAAGTGGAAGCCGGCGAGAAGTACGTAAGAATTATGAAGTTAAGGCTAATACAGCCTAATGCAGAGATATATGAGGCGTTGATTAAGGCATTCCAAAAAAACAGACAATAAAACGAATGCGGATAGGGTTTATGATGAAATGCGGATAGGGTTTATGATGAAATGCGGATAGGGTTTATGATGAAATGATATCAATAAAATGATTCTAACTGGGTGATTAAGCATGTTTGTAGCTTCATTTCGAATTTAACGTTGAATTTTTTGTCAAGTTTAATCATGCGCCAGTTATCCAACTATTGTGTAATAACTAATATTCCCTCCTTATCAAATTAATTAACTGGTTTTTAAAGATTTTAGTTTTGTTTTGTTTTGTTTTTTCTAGATAAAATTTAATGCTACTTGAAATTTGTGATCTATCATAAAATAATGTATTATTTCTATTGGTTGAACTAGTGTTATTTAATGCTATTTTTATGTAACCATAAAAAATTACATAAAATTTTGTATTTTCTTCATCTTTGTGAAAAATGTTTAAAACCCACTTATAAGTTTTGATTGTTACAAGCATAGATAGAGCTGTTAAACATTAATAGGGAATTTACTATATTAATCCTGGTTTGTTTGTTTATAAAATTCTTAATTTTAATTTTTAAACTAACTTAATTGTTAATATTTGAAGTAAATTAATTTTTTTGTGTTTATAATATATCATTCAATTATTTTAAATATAACATTTGATAAATTAGAATGGAATAATCGGAGAGATTGAAAATATTCGTTTTTGAGGTATAATTAATTTATATTTTAATATGTTTTTAGATGTAAATATAGTTAAAAAATACACAAAAATGATAAAAAAAAGTTTTTTAAAAAGGTAAATGACAATTATATATTTTTACTCTATGGATATATAAATAAAAATAAATAATAAATAAAATTACTTTTTTCAAAATAAATTATTTAATATTCAAAACTTTTTCGTTTCATAAGAAAATATTTATCTTGAAATCCGATTTGTTTTGAAAATATTTATCTTGAAATCCCAAATGATTCTAAAAACATTTTGACCAAAAGAACACACAATGAAAAAAATGACCAATCATTCAAAAAGTAAAATATTATTATACACATATTATATATATATATATATAAATATTTAAATAAATTATATAAATAAATTTCAAAAATAAATTTTAGTTTGAAACTTTTTTCCGTTTTTTCCTAATTTTTTTTGAAACATCTTTTCTTTCTAAAAACATTATTTTAAATTCCAAAAAAAAATTGAAGTTTTTTTTTAAATGTTATTGAAGTTTTGAAGTTCTTAAAATTATAAATCCCACTAAATGAACTAATCTATGAATATAATTGTCTTTTTATCTTTTTAATAAAACTTATTTTGGTCATTGTGACCATTGTGTATTATATTTATAATAAAACTAATTAAAAACCATCTTAAAGTATATTTCAATTTTAAGTCATAAATCTCACTTCTTCTCTCATCTCTCATAATCTTACCCCAAAACTAAATCAGAAGTTTAGATTAATTGACTTAAATGGTATAAATATCTTTTACCACATCATTTATGTTTTGGTTATTTTGATATTTAGAAACTATTTTGTGATAAAAAAATTTAGTGATATTATAGAATATTCTTCTATTTTATATATTTTTTACATCTGAATTTACCTTTAAATTATTCATTTGAAGAACATGTAGACAACCACTAGTACTCAATACTGAGTACTCAACTATAACTCAGTATAACCAATATAATCAATATAGTTTACTATAACTTAATATAAGTATTATGTAGTAGAACGAAGTATAATCCAATACAATTAAATAAAACTATATTGTATAATGTAGTATCCGAAGTTCAACATTTTAAAATATTTGAAAATTTAAATTTAAATTTAAATTTTTTATTTAAAATAATAATTTTGAATCAGATATTCATATTTCATTAAAGCAATATGAGTATAAGAGAGTAAGACCCATCAAAATTAGTTCACTATAAATAGAGGCATGGAAGGATTTGAATCTACATGAAATTAGGGTTAAAGGTAAACATGTAATTTAGTTATTTTTATGAACTAACAATAAATTAAAACGAAATTCATTTTAAAAGAGGGATTTTTGAGATTTTCATTTGAGATATAGGGGCAAAGAAGATGATGTCTCCAAATAAATATATGGATGTTGGTCACTGATTCAAATTTGCGATTGCATCCCACTTGTAACTCTTGTACGATTGCTAGTTGTTGTAAGATTACAAGTGAGACTGCTTCTTCTTCGTCTTCTTGAACTCTATTGCATCAAACCCATTCAAATGTTTGATCAATTCCAATTTGAGCTCATGCATGTACTGGAGAGAGAGGTAATGAGGAAGAAACTGGGAGTGAGGATGATTTTGATTCAGAGGAGTTTCATGAGCAGTTAGTGTATATATGACTTAAACAAGTATACATACTATATATCATTTCCTCGGGTCAGTGATGAAAGCATCTTCACCCTTATTGTAATAATTTTAATCCTCAAAATCTTTTGTTTTACTTAGCTTTATGGATAATTATTTTCGTAGGACATGCTTTTAAGTGTTTCATGGAGTCCAGATGCACAAAGGATCTTTTCGGGTAGTAGAAATGGGTGAGTTTGTAAAATATACCATTAAATATCAATGCTTACAACCACAGTGGTATTGGCCTAGTGGTAAAAGGCTCACAGCTGTGAGTAACGCCCTGGATTCGAATCCTTTTGGCCATCCGGAGCGCCTTAAGTGGTAAGAAAATGTGGATCCTACGGACCTCGTCATTACAAGAAACAAATCGATTTGCAAGGATATAAACACTTGCAATTCCCTTGCAAATTTACTAAAAAAATTAGTTCCTCGCAAATTTGCAAGTAAATATTTTTTATCGCAAATTTGCAAGAGATTTGCAAAAAACAAATTCCCTCGCAAATGTCTTAAAAATATTAAAAAATTACAAAATTGAAGAATACAATTATTTAAATATATATTTTTTAAATTAAAATCGGTTAATAAAATATTACAAATCGGTTTACAAATAAACAAAATTAAAAAAAAAACTAACTATTCCCCGCGGTAGGTTACAAACCGCTGGACCCTCCACCTCCGGCGAACTGGAGCAACGACAAGGTTGAGGACGAGCTCCTCCGCCGACAAGCTTGAGAACTGAAACTGATCGTCACACCTCCTTCGCTGTCATTCGTCGTCTTCGTCCTCCTCCTCTCAACGCCGTCTTCCTCCTCCTCTTCTCCACGCCATTGTCATTCTCGTTCTCTCAACACCACTACATCTACAAGGTAGATAGAACATTTACAAATAAGCAAACAGCCATGAAAGAACTAGGTATGACTAGATCTACAAGTAAAATGTAAGCACAAACCTGTGAATAAAGGTTCCCACTATTGTCCACAAGAAGCTAGAGTGTAACATCCCAAAACCTCAAGCCCAAAATTTTGAAAGAAAACGGGTCTGTCTACGGCGCGTTTGTCTAAAAACCTAGGGTTTTCCCTTCCCTTCCCTATAAAAGCAGCCCATACCCTCTTCTTTCTCTGCATTCACAAACTAAAGCAAAGCTCTGCAGAGAAAGTTCCAGAGATCATAAACCCTAGCTGTCGAGCCCCCCCCCCACTCTGCGCCAATCTCTCTCTTCTCTCCTCTCTCTCTCACGCTTCTCTCTCCTCTCTGCGGCTCTTCTTCTCTCTCCTCGCCGAGCCGTGCGTGTGGTGGAGGTGATCGCCAAGTGGTGGTGGTGACCAGATCTCGCCTCTTCTTTGTCCCCTTGTTCCAGATCTCTAGATCCAGATCCAGATCCAAAACCAAATCTCTAATTTCTATTGACTTCTATATTCTTTATGTTGGAACTAGGGTTCGGTTAGACCATGTTTGTGAGTTAGGTTGATAGATCATAATGGGAGTTAGGGTGTTAGATGAATGGATCATGATGCATAAGAACCTTCACACTGTTTTAAAGGACTTAATGGACTGCCTTGTTTGCTGTGATGAATGATTTGAATATTTATGTGATTGTGTGATTGGTGGATCTGATTCTATGTGATGAATGAGATGAGAAACTAGGTTGTTAGAAAGAATTGCACGCCTAGGGTAATAGTGAAGGTTCCAATTGGTATGATGTGCCAATTGGTATCCCTTGATAATGGTATGAATGAATGATGATTGTAAAGTGTATTGTGTGAGACACCGAGAACGGGTGGCGTCTAGTGGTCGAGTCTAATGTGAAATGAGAATGAGAACGAGAATGAGATGAGAATGAGATAAGAATGAGATAAGAATGAGAATCAGAATGAGAATGAGAAAGAGAATGAGATTGAGAAATGAGAATGAGAAAGAGAATGAGAAAGAGAAAGAGAAAGAGAAAGAGAAAGAGAAAGAGAAAGAGAAAGAGAAAGAGAATGAGAATTATTATCGAGTCAATGAATTGTTTGTAGTCATGTTTGAGACACCGATAACGGGTGGCATCTAGAGATAGGACCCGCAGGACAATAGCCTACCAAGAGGTACCTGAGGGTAAGTTGCCACGAGAGAGCGCCGACTGAGGCACTCGTGGTAGAGATGAGAAGCCCTAGGTAGATCGCCGGTCGAGGCAACCGTGGTAGTGAGAGGCGCCTTAAGATCAAGTCATGCCGAGTCGTGGCATAATTATGACTATTGTGACGAGGTGGCAGACAGAGCACAGAGTGGGCCAACGTGTTGGGCATTGGGTAGTCATTTAGGAGCTGGGGACAGTCTGAGGACGTAAGATCCCCCAGGACATGCCGCTACGTGGAGGGTCACCGTGGGCGAGCCATAGGCCCTTACGTCTAGGTTGCTTGGTGTCAGTCCATTGTATGTGAGTCATTTTTCGAGTCGGTCTAATCATTTGCTTGGCAATGACTGAGTTTATTGTATTGGTTGATCGCTAGGTTGATAGAAATGCATAAGAATGTGATGTCTTGAAATGTTAAGTTGCATTGATTGATTGTAGTGGCTAGCCAGCCTTCTTTCCCGCATCGAGTAGTGTAGAGTGTCATACGGGAAGACTGGTCTAGAGTCACTTCACTGAGTATTCCCATAGTCACTCCCTCCCTTTCCATTTCCCTGTGCGAGGACTGTAAGTAGAAGTATATGGATATGGTTGGGTTGGTATTTCAAAGGAAACAATGCGTCTGTCTACTCTTGGGACCAGTATGTGGACACGTTGGGTGTCTAAATTGAGTAGACGCGTGTCCATGACTCTCGCTCGACAACCCCGATCGAACGCCGGGGGAGCGGGATGTTACATCGAGTTTCTCTATCAAACACCTCCTCGCCATCTCTCTTCTCGATTATGTCCCTGATATACAGAGAAGTGACAGACGTTGAAACTCATGACGTCCTCGCCCCCGACTCTGTCGCAGAGCTCCGTCAACATCGCAGTACATCACTGTCACTGGTTAGTGATTAATGTATCTTCTATGAGCAGGGATAGAGAGATCTGTATGAATACAAAACTTAGATCTGGAATTTACAGACACGAGAAAAGGAGGAAGAAGAAAAGAACTATAAAAAAAAAGAACGTGTTTAATTCAGTCCATTAGATGAGATTTTATGAATGGATGTGATCTAACAAGGGGTAATCCTGCCCTTTTTATTTTGACCAATGAGAAGTTAGTTCAGGAATTCAGAAAATTTGCAAGGGAATTTAAAACCGTCACAAATTTGCAACGGAGTTGTGAGGAATCCATTGCATTCACCTTGCAAATTAGCGAGGGAATTGCAAGGGATCCCTCACAATTCTCTCACAAATTTGTAAAATAATGCGTTGTATATTAAACACTAAATATGTTATAAAACTTCAGAAAATTAATTTATATATATTAATTATATAAATTATAAAGTTTATATGTTTAATACTTCTTAAAATTAGTTCATGTGCCTAAAATGGTATTTATAGCCGTAGCTGATTAAATTTCTGAATATGTATCAATATTTGTATATTAAACACTAAATATTTCAATTAAAAGTGTTATTCGACATCAAAATCCTTGACAAAACCCCAAACCATTCAAGTGTTGGAAATATAATTTTGCAAGGAAATTGCAAGGGATCTCTCGCAATTCTCTTGCGAATTTGCGAGGGAACCAAATCCCTTGCACATTTGCGAGGGAAGTGAAAGGGTTCCTTTGCAATCCCCTTGCAAATTCATAACCCAATGCGTTTTAGGGTTCTATAGTTTTTTTTTTTACGTTTTCGGGACTGATATGATTCTTTGTGTTTGGGTTTAGAAAATTTATTTAGCGTGAAAATATGTTTATTTTTTTGGAAATTTAATTGACTTATATTTGACTGTATAAATTTGACATAATATTTGATTGTATAAATTATCGAATTTTGATGTTTATTACTTTTGTAATATTAGTGTAAGTGTCGAAAATTGAGTTTATAACTATAGTTGAATAAATATTTGAAATATTTATTGATATTCATGTTAAAAAATAAAAAGTTTCAATTAAATGTGTTACCCGACACTAAAATCTTTGTTAAAACCCCAAATTGTTCAAATGTTATAAGTATGGTTTTGCGATGAAATTGCAAGGGATCCGTTGCAATTCCCTTACAAATTTATGAGGGTTATAAGTTCCCTCGCAAATTTGTGAGGGACTTGCGAGAAAACATGAGTGACACACAACGTTTCCATATTTCTCGCAAACTTGAGAGTGATTTGCGACGAATCTGTTATTTCTCTCGCAAATTCCTTGCAATTTTTTGAGAAGACGCTTTCCTCACAAATTTGCAAGTGGTTTGCAAGAGTTACACTTTTTCTCGCAATTCTCTTGCAGGTTCTATGCAAATCTGCAACGGAATTTTTTCTCTCACAAATTTCTCTTGCAAATTGATTGTTTTCTTGTAGTGGGTGGTGAACAGTCCTTGGACCTAGAAAGCCTATGGAATCACACCATGGTTATCAAAAAAAAAAAAGATCAATGTTTACTTGGATGATGTGTAAAAAAAGTTATTATAAGTAATTGTTTCTTAGGCTGATAAGATGCTGGAGGCTAAATCATGTCAAGAGATATACAGAATCACAGTTGGTCTTGGAGGACTAGGAAGTAGCTCTGAGATCTTTGTCTGGTCGCTTCTTTCTTTGAGGTACATACGTAGCTCATGATTTATATACTAAGGATACTTGGAGGCACATACGGGTACAATATCAGGCTGTTGATTGGCACAAAGGGGTATGGTTCACTCATACTACCCCTCGTTATTCATTTTGTACATGGCTTGCCATTAACAATCGTCTAACGACTGGGGAAAGAATGGAACACGAGTGCTAATACTGATTGTGGCTTCTGTCATACTCAGACAGAGACGAGGGACCCTTTATTCTACTCATTTGAATACACATCAGAAATCTGGGTTTCTTAAATGAAAGGACTGCTCAAGGAGGATTTCTCTACGGACTGGTACACAATACTGGCTCTCATTTCCAATCACAAGCAAGACAAGATCACAACCCTCCTCACCAGGTACACCTTTTAGTTGGCGATCCATACCTTATGGCAGGAACGCAACTCTCGGAAGCATGACAGCAACATAACTCCTGCGCCTCAGCTCATCCAACGTATCGACTAAAACATTCGCAACCGTCTTCTAACCATAAGAGCTTTGGGGGATAGTAAACTTGATGGTGTTGACAATAAGATTAACGTTAACTTGGAAACTAAGTTACAAGAAACTTAATAAGATTAGGAAAAGGAAAAGTGTTTCCTAATGAGTTTAGGAAACATAATTTATATATAAAGACATGCTAATGAGTTGCATAATTTATGAGTTTTGAGATTGATTTGATATAGCTTAAGTTTTGAGTTAGTTTCTTAAGCATTAATAAAGTGAGTTCTTTATTGAGATCAAGCAATCTTGTGAGTTCATACCTTTGAGTTTAAACAATATTTGGTATCCTACTCAAAGTTCATAAGGCATGGGATGTTATTGAGAAAGAATCAGAAGAAGGAGACAATAATAATATGGCAATAGCATTGATCTTTCAATCTATACCTGAGGCTCTCATATTACAAGTAGGCAACTTGGATAATGCAAAGAGGGTATGGGAAGTTATAAAAGCAAGACACATGGGAGCTGACCGGGTAAAAGAAGCTCGATTACAAACTCTAATGGCTGAGTTTGAGAGATTAAAGATGAAAGACACAGATTCTATTGATAATTTTGCTGGGAGATTATCATAAATTGCATCAAAATCTGCGGCTTTAGGAGAAAACATTGAAGAATCAAAGTTGGTGAAGAAATTTCTTCAATGTCTTCCCCGAAAAAATATATACATATAGTTGCGTCTCTTGAACAGGTTTTGGATCTTAAACTACTAGCTTCGAAGACATCATTGAACGTTTGAAGGGTTATGAAGAACGAGTATGTGAAGATGAAGAAGAAAGCCAAGAAAATCAAAACAAACTGATGTATGTTAACACGGAAGCGCCTCACAATCATTCATATCAGGACTACAATAACGAATATAGGAANAAATTCAATATCGTGCATAATGTTTTATCAAGCTTTTTTTTGTCTCTATCTTTTATTCACTTGGATTTTAGGTTAGGATTTTAGCTTAACGGCTCCCACATCTTGGTTTGGTTTGTACAATGTTGCTATTATTGTTGTAAGCCTTAAATCTATTAGTGAATATATTGGTGCCCAAAAGGAGAATTTGAGTAACATTACTTCACAAAGATGGTGATAGGATATGGTATCTCGACAATGGTGCGGGAACCATATGACAAGATATCTACATTACTTCACAAAGATTGATAAAACCATAAAAGGAAAATTTCGTTTTGGAGACGACTCGAGAATTGATATTAAAGGAAAGGGTCCATCCTGTTCGTGAGTGAAAACGGAAGCAAACGTGTCCTTGCCGACATCTATTACAACCCAAGCCTGAAGAGTAACATAATCAGCCTTGGACAGGCCACTGAAGCTGGGTGTGAGGTAAGAATGAAAGATAACTACCTCACCTTACATGACAAAGACGGAAACCTCATCACGAAAGCAAACAGAGCTAGGAATCGACTTTACAAGGTGCTTATGGATATTGTAAAAAAAAGTGCTTTCAAATACAGAAAGAGAGTGAGTATACATGATGGCACGCACGGCTTGGGAATATTGGAGTGGATTCAATTAAAACCATGTTAAGAAAAGACCTTGTCGAAGGAATGCCACATATCAGTGTTGAGAAGGAAACGTGTGAGTCATGCTTGTTTGGGAAACAAACACGACAAGTGTTCCCAAAGGCAACACAATTTCGGGCATCACAGGTATATTCGTGCTGATAGATGACTATTCACGATACATGTGGTCCGTTTTATTAAAAGAAAAGGGACAAGCGTTTGAAAAATTCAAACGATTCAAAGCACTTGTGGAGCACGAAACATGGATGGCGATTAAGACATTGAGGACTGACAGGGGAGGTGAGTTTACTTCCACTGAGTTCAACTCATTCTGTGAAATATCAGGAATACAGAGACACTTGGCAGCTCTGTATACACCCCAACAAAACGGGGTGGTTGAGAGACGAAATCAAACTCTGATGGAGATGACTAGGAGCATATTAAAACACATGAAGATACCTAATTACCTATGGGGAGAAGCCGTTAGACATGCCACATATATCATAAACAGAGTCGCGACAAGAGCTCTTAACGATCAAACAATATATGAGGTCTTTAAAGGGAGAAAACCTAATATCAAGCACCTGCGTGTTTTTGGGTGTATTGGCTACACTAAAACCGACATGCCTAATGTAAAGAAACTAGACGACAGAAGCAGAACACTAGTGCATCTAGGAACTGAACCCGGATCAAAAGCATACAGGATGTTTGATCCAACAATGAGAAGGATAGTAGTGACTAGAGACGTCATATTTGACGAGAACAAGAACCAGGGATGTTCAAACTTACGATTGGAGAGTATGGAAACCAAGGTATAAGAGAGGAAGGAGAAGCTGAAAACGTTAACAATAATCCGACACTTGAAGTAGACAACGATCTCAACACAAAACCAATGGAAGAAGAAGAGAATGAGATAGATGAGATACAACCAATAAGGTCAACAAGGACCAGAAAAACACCGGCATATCTCGACGACTATATATACTTAGCAGAGATAGAGGGAGATTGTCTTTTGCTATGCATGGACGAAGAGCCATGGACCTTTAAGGATGCATTTGTCGATAAGGTATGGCGAGTTTCCTGCAGAGAAGAGATTACATCAATTGAAAGGAATAAAACGTGGACACTAATTGACTTACCTAAAGGTGCTAAAGTGATAGGACTGAAGTGGATATTTAAGATCAAAAGAAACTCAGACGGGAGCATAAACAAATACAAATCGAGACTGGTTGCAAAGGGTTATATTCAAAGACACGACATTGATTTCGAAGAAGTGTTTGCTCCGGTTGCTCGTATTGAAACTATCATATTCATCATCGCCTTGGCAGCATCACACGGCTGGGAAGTCCATCACTTGGACGTAAAAACTGCATTCCTTCACGGTGATCTAAAGGAAGATGTTTATGTAGCTCAACCGGAGGGCTTTGAAGTTAAAGGAAACGAACACAAGGTATACAAACTGCATAAAGCTCTGTATGGTTTAAAACAGGTTTCACGAGCCTGGAATGAGAAGTTAAATAAAGCTCTTGAAGATTTGGGTTTTGCAAAATGCTCAAAAGAGCCTTCATTGTATCGCAAACGAGACAGAGAGAGACTGCTATTGGTTGCGGTTTATGTTGATGATCTCCTAATCACAGGATTAAAGTTAAAATCAGTATGTGAGTTTAAAAGGGAGATGTCTGAGATCTTTGAGATGAGTGATTTAGGTTTGTTAACTTACTATCTCGGCATTAAGGTACGACAGAGCAATGAAGGTATTACATTAAAGAAAGAAAACTATGCTAAGAAAATCTTGAGCGAAGGAGGAAAGGATGATTGTAATCAAGTACATGCACCGATGGAGTTCGGATTGAAACTATCCAAGGCACCAGATGAACAGAGCATTGATGCTACCGAATACAGGCGCATGATCAGCTGTCTTCGATACTTGATACATACGCGACCAAACCTCTCGTTTTCTGTTGGTCTACACAGCCGATATATGTACGAACCTAAGACATCACATGCTGCAGCCTTAAAGCAAGTTCTAAGATATCTTAAGGGAACCAATGCGTATGGACTTGTGTTCAAGCGAAGTGATCAAAGGAAACTCATAGGATACAGCGACAGTGGACACAACATCGATGAAGATGACGGGAGGAGTACATTAGCTTTATCATCTTGCGAATCAGAGTTTATGGAAGCTACAGAAGCAGCCAAACAAGCAATTTGGTTACAAGAGTTACTTGAAGAAATCACCGAGAATTCTATTGAGAAGACGATCATCTACATCGACAACAAATCCGCTATAGCCCTTACGAAGAATCCAGTCTTCCACGGACGAAGCAAGCACATACATAAGAGGTATCACTTCATTCGCGAGTGTGTTGAGAATGAGCAAATAGAAGTGTCTCATGTTCCAGGAAACGAGCAAAAGGCAGATTTTTTAACTAAGGCGCTTGGGAGAATCAAGTTCAAAGAAATGAGAGAGTTGGTTGGTATGCAAGAAATAGAAGAAGGTAACTTTAAGCTTAAATGGGAGAATGTTGACAATAAGCTTAAAGTTAATTTGGAAACTAAGTTACAAGAAACTTAATAAGATTAGGAAAAGGAAAAGTGTTTCCTAATGAGTTTAGGAAACATAATTACTATATAAAGAGATGCTAATGAGTTTCATAATTTATGAGTTTGAGATTGATTTGATATAGCTTAAGTTTTGAGTTAGTTTCTTAAGCATTAATAAAGTAAATTTTTTATTGAGATCAAGCAATCTTGTTAGTTCATACCTTTGAGTTTAAACAATAGATGGAGCAATCCAGACATGGTTGGCAACAAGACTGTACCTGCAAAGTTAGTTTCTCTCTGTTTCAAATGCTGGGAAATTAGCTAGCTTATCTCGCTCGAGAGCTTGCTAGACTGGTTAGGAAAAAACATGCAACAAGTTGTAAAAAAGAATTTTTCATTCTGAATTAATACTATATTCAATTAAAAAAAATGAAAATATATTACTAACCATAAGTTCATTAAATTTACTACAAACCCTAAAAGTCAACGCTATCTTTAATAACCGCTTGTGACAAAGATAGAACATCACAAACTCACGACGGCAAGTTGGTGTATCAACTAGTCGATAGACTTTGAGTCTCAAGGAGTTGTTGATGCTGCAAACGCTGAACAAGAACATACCAGATATGATGGATCTTAGCCTTCTCAAACTTTTAGAAAGAGAATCATTGAAGTTGCAAAATAATCAGATGATGATGCAATGGAAGACGATTATGAAGGGCTAAGAGTGAGGGTTTCTGCCAACGTTGATGGTGATGTAAATGAGAAAAAGAAACACTAGGTTCAGGCTGAGAATGATAATGACAAAGGGATGTGATCTGAGATGCAAGAGAAAGAAACATAAGGGGAAGGGTGACCATGGTGGAAAGGGCAGCGATAAAAGAAGAAACATAAGACTGTTGATTCTGAAGATGAGTCAGGTGATAGTAATGAAGGAAAATCACCGGCAATATTTATTTCTGTGGGAATATTTTGTAGTGATTACTAAGAAAAATGGTTCTTAAAAAACACAATGCAAGCACTGCATAATTGAATATACATATGACTCCCACATGAATGGGACTAATTGTATGAGATGCCATTTACTAAAATTTAATCTTATGGCTAAGAATGGTGATATTCGTCAAATGGCCCTCAATGCATAAGAAAAATTCTAAACAATGAAAATAGATGGCACTATTTTTCTTAGATTCGATTGTAAGTGACAAATTCAATATCGTGCATAATGTTTTATCAAGCTTTTTTTGTCTCTATCTTTTATTCACTTGGATTTTAGGTTAGGATTTTAGCTTAACGGCTCCCACATCTTGGTTTGGTTTGTACAATGTTGCTATTATTGTTGTAAGCCTTAAATCTATTAGTGAATATATTGGTGCCCAAAAAAGTAGTGGAACAATGGTTGAAACAAAACCATGTCGTCTCGTTCAAGACCACTTACAATTTTATTTTCAGTTGTTCATCGAAAATAAAGAACTCAAAAATGAAAATATGTTTGTCTCTAATGTATTTCTCAATTCCTCTTCTCGTTTTTTACATCGAAAATAAAGAACACATATGTATTTGCCACAAAATCCTAACATCTAATTTTAATTTATTTTAATAATATTTACAATCTAAAATTGTATAAATGATATTATTTTTGATATGAATTTTATAAGTGTAAATTCTTCAAATACATTAATATTTTTTATATATGTACTATATCAAATTTCTACATTGTTTCGAAAATATGATAAGATGATTTTTTTTTTTAATGTCGAAAGATGTAAAATGTTTGAATTACTTAAAAAATACTTTGCTTTTAAATTAATTTTTCACATTTAAATTTTTAATTACCAAATTTTTATTTATTATTAGATGTGGTTAATAATAAATTTCAGAATACAACTTTTATTTTTTATATTATTTGGTTTGATAATCAACCAATCAAATTATAATGATTTTTCTAAAATAACTAATTGATTATTATGATATTTTATCATCTTTAATTAATTAATATAAATCATTATGTATAATATCATTGAGTGTATCTCCACCACCATATATGTCACCTGAAAAGGCATGTATATTTTTTGGTTAGACAAAAATTTTAATGGTCCTAAAAGATTCTTCTTCTTTATTCTATTATTGTTCTAAGCTTCTTATCTCGTCTCCTTTTATCAAGAAAAAGAAAAGACTTGCATGATTCATCTTGTTTACAAAAGAAATACTCCCTCCATTTCAAATTAGATGTCGTTCTGGAGTAGAATTTTTGTTTCAAAATAAGTGTCGTTTTCGGTTTTCAATGCAAAATTTATTGGTAATAGTATCTATTCTATTTTTCTATTGGTTGATATATGGTTAGGTGTATTGGTAATAGTGTTTTTATTTTGAAAATATGTAAAATTAAATGTTTTCTGTGCATAAACCTAGAACGACAACTAATATGAAACGGAGGGAGTAGCAATTAGTAATTCAAAATACATAAATGCGCTATTTACGTGTTTTCATTAGAATTTTAACAATGTTAATAAATACTTGGTGGATGAATATATATATCAAACAAGAAAACACTAGCCTGATAATATGATATGATACAAATGGAATGTCATTCACTTTATATATGGCTCATATACACTCTGCGGAACTAATCACGGAGATGTAGTCTTAATTGGCTTTTTTTTTTCTTTCTAATATTTATGTAGATAATTAGTATTAAGTAAAGAGTGACAAAATCTTAAAAATAAATTACATATATATATATATATATATATATATATATATATATATATATATATGTATATTTATATATATCAGTAGATACATTAATCGGTAGAAAAGTGGTTTCTTTAGGATTATACATCACTACATCAACATCTCAAAAGTCGTCACATGTACATTCTTACTATTCTAAAATAGCACCATCAAAACTTATAAAATAATGATAATATTTATAATTTTTACCTTTTACCTTTTACCTTTTCTCTCCTTCACTTACACAGAGTCAAACCGTAAACCGTAAACCTCATATCAAATATAAATAATTAATATTTCTTTGGAAAATAAAAACCAACACTGTACTATAACAATTTCTGGTCTGAATTTGCCTTTAAATATGGACAGATGAGGTGTTTTATTTTAATAATGAGGACAAAAAGTAATATTAATTAAATTTCCGTATATAATACGGGTAATTTAGGTGGCATGGGAACATATTAAGGTCAAAGGACTACTCGCTATTCATGGTTTTATTTTCTGTGAGTAGAGTTGAACAGACTTAATAGATTGTTTTTTTTTTTCTGATCAAAAACTAGATTTAATTTTGATTTGTTTAATGTTATACACAATTTTCATTAAAAATTAACAATGTATATATAAGCATATTTGACTTAAGTCTCTTTAGAAGGACTGATTATTAAACCTTTATTACTTTATTAAATCCCGCAATGACATGCAACGTGTAATTAATTAACTATACATTAGAAAAAGTAATGTGGCATGTAATCTTAATGTACGTTGGTGCATGTGTTACACATGCGGAGAAACCGATCGTGTTGAGTATTTATTGTGTCAACAAAATACCAATCTATTTGATAACCGTCTTCATGATACATATAACATATCCAATTATTTTCAAATGAAACTTAACTAAAAGAAGTAAATGAGATGGGGTTCCCTTGTAATTACAAAAAAAAAGCTCGATATATGTTGCTTGCAAGTGTCCTGTCTTTGGTGGGACACCGAGTGGCTCAACTTGCTTATTACAAACTATATTTCTGGATCTTGTGATCGTAAAATATGGACGAAATGAATTCCATCCTTCTACAAGACCTAATTAACAAGGAATACAGTCCAAATCGGTTTGGAACATCAGCTCTTTGAGCTTCCGACTAAAAGTACATGCTCAACTGATGACTGCGTTATCCAATTTCGCTAAAAATGTGCACCAGATGGCTCAAAAGCCCGGTCACTCGGCTCAATCATTCGGTCCGAGAAGTGAAATTAAGCCCACTAGAACAAAGCGATCTAGAGCTAATGGGAAGGAGGGTTTATCTATATAAGGAGGAGAACACCGACATATAGAGGATCCAAAATTTACACACATATTTGATGGCTAAAAATTAGCGTTTTGCCAGTTGTATTTCTTACCATCGTGTATTTTTGCGGCAAACTTACCGAACACCAACTACTTTTTCGTTTATTCTTTTCGACTTGTAACCATTACTCTTTCACAATCTATTAAAACATCTTTGAACTAACCCGTAGTCGAGTTCAGTGCACCGTATCAAATCCCGAACAAACTCAGATCAAATAGCTGACTTCCACCGTGGAAAGGAACAAAGTAGTGTTAACAAAGATCGACATGACTCTCACTGAATTAACCTCCGGTGAAGAACCAAAACCTACTCCAGTCGAAGCAGCGTCGATCATGTCAGATTTTATGAATACCTTCATGGCGGGCTTCGCTCAACAGGAAGAGGCGCAAAAAGAGACGAGAGGCGCAAAAGGAGAGAAACAAACATCTCGCCACCCTAGCCGCTGTCATCGCCCTTCCATATGGCCATGCCAGCAATCCCCCGACGATACGACGATAGTGCTTCAACACCAACCAAATGGCTGGCGTAAGGGATCAAAGAACTCGTACCACTAACCCGGCTGCTACAGGCGCCATAAAAACGTCTAGCGGTCCAGATCTAACAACCGTACGCGAAATTGCCGATCTCAAACTCTCGATGCAGGATATCCATTCCAAGCGAATCAACAACGTTCGGCTCCGAACTACAGAGCAGTTTTGTCTCCCACCCTACTTCGGCGACTCGGACCCCACCGATCACGTGACCGTATTTAACATTGCGATGGGAAGAGCAAACTTTCTCGACAACGAGAAAGACACATACTTTTGTCAACTTTTCGTCGAAAGCCTCGCCATCTTGGCTCTAACTTGGTTTTCCTAACTAGCCGAGAACTCCATCGACAATTTCCACGATCATTCATTTGCATTCTTTAAACATTATATCATGTTTACTCGTCAAGGGGCAACTACCTCCGACTTATGGAAGATGTCCAAAGTCTCCGGTCAGAGTCTCCGCGACTTCATGGAAAAATTTAATACTGCCATGTCCGAAGTAAACGTCCATGGCCATATGGCATTAGATGCCTTACAAAACGCGCTTTAAGTGCACTCGCAGTTCCGCACCAATCTGTACAGAAGCCCAACGACCTCCCTCCAAGATGCTATTACTCAGTCCAACAACTTCATTTGAATGGAGGAAGATACCCGAGCAATCCTCAGTAAGTAGAATGCTTTGAAGTAAACTACGGCGAAAAGCGCTGAAACTCGTAAAGAACTTCGTCAACATTCCGCCTATGATAAACCCGATAGAAAGAAAGGCTTTGTCTACGTCGTACACAAAGATGAGAAACTCGACTCAACAATATTTGTTCGAGAAACAGGCTGGAATACTTGGAAACATGGTGATGACGAGAAACAGCAGACACCTGCCAGTTCCTACATCTCCCTTGACCTAGACAAGTTCTACACGTACCACAAAGTCAAGGGCCATGACACAAAGAAGTGCAAGCAAATATAAGAAGCCTTACTACCAGCTTTCAATAGCGGTAACAGGAACATCAAACCGCCCAAATTAAAACCGAAAATAGCAAGAGTTAGAGCAAGAACAAAGATAAGAAGCTCCAAAGGTCTCAAGGCAAAGTTGCACAATAGGAATCCCGACCAAACGATGAAGGAACCGCTCTACTGGACCGAGACAATGTCCCTCTCGATCAAGAGAAACCTCAAAACCGAAAGCGTGTTCAAGTGATCCTCGCTGGACCAAAGATATCTTCTAACGAAGAATCGCAGCCGAAAGGTCTGTGCGAGGTACATACCTGCAAAACAGCTAGACCGAGCAGCAGATCGGAAGATACATCAGACTTACGAGTAAGAATCACCAAATCGGAAATAAGGAAGTTGGACCCAGCCGACGCCTGACACGAGTTGGATAAGAAGCGAAAGGAAAGTTCCAATATCGCTGATTTACGCGATAGGCTCAACTCCAAGGTCGATGATTTAAGGACTAAACTCAAGAAAGACCTACGACTAAAGCTCAAAAAGTCAAAAGTCAGGCAAGAGAAGAAGTTCAATCAGTCTGCATCTAAGGATTTGCGGGTTAAACTCAACCAAAACCGACCTACTCGGTCCGAACCCTAGACCAATTCTGAATGTTATCATGGGAGGATCTCTCTTGTGCGGAGATTCAGTCCGAGCTGTCAAGAATTTCCAAAGGCAAGCGACAACCGCGCAAAAATAGCCCTTTAGTCCATAGAATGATCCACTGATCACTTTCCTTACCAAAGATGCTATAGGCGTGCATACACCGCACAATGATCCCCTCCGTGTAGAACTTGGGATCAGAGATTGCAAGGTTACAAAGGTTCTGATCGATACAGGTAGCTCGGTCGACCTCATATTTTAAGACACGCTTGATAAGATGGAAGTTAATCTCCGAGACATGAAGCCATCATCCTGATCACTCACATTTTCAAAACATAGCTTTCCACTTCTGCACATCGATCAACTGGTGGAGTCGACGGCTGGAAATGAGCTATTGACTTTCATGGATGCTATCTCGGGTTACAACCAGACCATGATGCACCCAGAAGACCGAGAAAAAAAACAGCTTTCATCACAGACCGAGGTACGTACTGAAACAAGTTCATGCCTTTTGTCCTGAAAATTTGGGGAGACTTACCAACGACTCAACAATAAGATGTTCACCAACGAACTCGGGGTCACAATGGAAGTCTACATCGACGATATGCTCATCAAGTCACTGCATGCTATGGACCACCTCAACCATCTAATAGAATGTTTCAGAACGCTAAACGAGTACGGTATGAAGCTGAACCTGGTCAATGCACATTTGACATCATGTTGGGGGAATTCTTCGGTTACATCGTGACACAAAAAGGAGTTAAAGCCAACTCGATAAAAATCTCTGTGATCCTTGACTTTTTCAGTCTGAACAACAGCAGAGAAGTCCAGCATCTGACCACCTGAGTAGCAGTACGCAGTCGGTTCATATCCCGATCAACAAAAAGTGTCTTCCCTTTTACGAACTACTGTGCGTGAATAAAAAGTTTGTTTGGGATGAGAAGTGCAAGGAAGCATTCAACCAGCTGAAGTAGTACATGATTACACTGCATGTACTGTCCAAACCCGACGAAGGCGACATCTGTCCTTGTATAACGCAGTCTCCTCTACCGCGGTCAGCAGTGTCTTCATTAAGGAAGATCGAGGGGAGCAGAAGCCCATCTTCTACATGAGCAAACACATGACCAATTCAGAAACACGTTACCCGACTCTTGAGAATATGACTTTAGCTGTCCTCACTTCAACAAGGAATTTCCGACCGTACTTATAGTCTCATTCGATTGAGATTCTAACGAACCAACTTCTCCGGACAGTGATGCAGAATACAAATCAATCGGACAAATTGTCAAAGTGGGCGATCGATCTCAGCGAACTTGATATTACCTACAAGAACTTAACAGCAGCCAAGTCGCCAGTCTTAGCCGGCTTCCTAATCGGGGTGGTGCCCGAGCTCGAGCAAGACCTTATCCTGCCAAGCAAAAACTGGATTCTGCATTGTTGAGGTTCTTTAACAAACAAAGGGTCAGGGCAGGTTTCCAACTGCAATCACCCACCGGGGAACTAATCCACAAGTATTTCAGTTTTGGATTCGTTGCACCCAATAATGAAGCCGAGTACGAGTCTCTCATCGCGGGACTCCGTCTGAAGAAGGCTTTCAAATCCAAACAACTCAGATCCTACGGCGACTCGCAGATCATCACAAGCAAATTCAACGGAGACTACGAGGCTAGAAAAAAACGAATGGACATATATTTGAAAATTAGACCTCGTCAAAGACTTTAAGTTCTTCGAACTCACTAAAGTTCCCCAAGGAGAAAATGTATGTATTGATGCTGCGGCAGCAAGCTCCGAGATAAGGTTAAACGGACTATCCCTATCCACCAAATCATGCCTCCTAACTCCAAGACAACCAACATGGAGTTAGACCCTCCTGCAGACAGTCCCGAACTGCCAGACGCCGAGCAACAATTCCAGACTGAAGAAAACCTTTCATTGAGTATCTCTCTGATGGCAAAGACTGATATTTACCTGTCTCTGCTCGTGCTCCCATCGCCTTTCCTCAATTATCATCTCCTTTCCGGTATCAATCCGTTTGGGTCAAACGCCAGTTTGATAGACTCGGCGGCCTTGAACAGTTTACAATCTTTGGGCATTTCCCTTGGTGGTGATGCGGGGAATTATCTTGCAGCTGTGACTGTTGTCGACGGATCCAAATAATACTGCTGCTCGGGATCTGATCCTAGTCAGTGATCTGGTGGATACTCAGACTCCAACTGAAGAAGTAGAGATCGAGTCCAACGATATGACTCGAGCTCGGAAGTCAGCTGAGTACGGGTTGACGGGTTGACAGGTCGACAGAGGCTGGCATGATTCCTGAATATGTGTATCCTTTCGACGTCGATCAAAACCAAGGAGACCATAATCAAGAAGACCAAAATCAAAAGATCAATGGAGATCATCCCAAGGAGCCAACCGAAGAGACCAAAGATCCTTTAGCCGACAATTAAAACCTAGAAGATCCGGATAAGGATACTGTTTAATAGGTTTCCATGTTTTTTTTATGTTTCTTTAATTTCTTTTGTCTCTGACATATGAGTCCATAACCGTTTTAAGTCTTAAGACTTTTCAGCTTTTAATGTGATTTCCATTATCACTTATCTCGTGACCTGCGGGTCCTTGATCGTTGCAGTGCTTTAAATTGTTGATAAGTATTTATAAAATCATTCAAAGTGCTAAAATTTAACTTTAGTTTGGCTCTAAGTAATTTAGAGAGTCCTTAGTCGGTAGACATTTAGATTCATAAATTATTGAACTGGCTTAGATGATGAAAGTTTGGATCATCGTGGTTAAATTTAAAGTTTCTCGTAAGCTGTTAGTCCGGAGCCACACTTTGAAGAAGTTAAAATATAAACCTACAGAAACATAATTATATTATCATGCGTTTTACATACGACAACGGTTCTTGACTAGTTTAGTCGCAATCTCGAAAAAATTTTGGTCGATCAAACCGCGCTTTGAGACTGCTAAAAAGTCAAAAGTTATCCCTTTGTTAGTCGGTCGATAGTGCCTGGCAAGGCTACACACGGTCTGTGACTTGAAGGGATCCCTTGATTACGTGTCTAATCAGGACATATTCGTCGGTCGGATGCGAGTATCAATACGCTGTCCGCTGCTAGGGGTTTTCCTTTCTGCAAGGGCATAGATATCAGCAAGGCAAGTCAATGTTGCGACCACTGCTATTGATTGCTTAACATTTGTCTGGAAAGAACGTGGCAAGTTAGTTGCTCGTTGATCTGTTACTTGGTATATATATATATCTATATATTTTTTTTTTTTGTAATAGCTGGACCGGATAAGGCTGCCTACGTACCCCGGGGAGGATCAAACCATCATAGTTCCTTTCGGTCGAGTAAAAGTGTCTTGGGGGCACACTTCCTTTTTTTTAACCGAGTAAAAGCGACGGCAGTCATTTACTCAAGGTGTTTTATGTTGAGTAAAAGTGACTCGGAAGTGCATTTACTCATGTTTGGTACCGATCAAAGGTAACAATGTGATCATTTGATCGAGTTAAAAGGAGTTCTCCTTAGGCATAAAAGCATTTGAGGTTCATGGAGTTCCATGACCTTGTATTGGTTTCACCGGTTGATGTTTCGAGTCAATAGACGCTTGCCTTGATGACTTGGGTGATCTTGTTGGGACCTTCCCAGTTGATTACGAGCTTGCCTCTTTCCACTCCTTAGTGTTCTCAAACACTTTGCATAGCACAAGGTCACCGAGCTCAAGTGGTCGCGATCAGAACCTTTTCTTGTATTAGCTCTCGATCTGATGTTGGTATTTTTGGATCCGCAGTAGGGCTTGATCGCATCGTTCCTCGATCTCGTCCAGAGCATCAGGCATTATCTCCTTGTTGAGCTTGATGTTCTGTGGCATCTTAGATTGGCGCAGGCTAGTCACGTTGACTTTGGTGGGTGCATTACTTTGACTCCGTAGGTCAAGGAGAATAGGGTTGTTTGGGTCACCTCTCAGCGTTGTTCGGTGTTACCATAAGACCACGTACAGTTCATCTACACTTCAACCCTTTTTGAGGTCGAGGCACTTTTATCGCCTCAGCCTGGACCTGCGGGTTCGGTGAAGAGGTGCTGACATGGATTTTCCATCTATCGCAGAACCTACGGAAGTTGCTCGATTTGAATTGTGATCCGTTGTCGGTCATGATTTTGTAAGGAAGTCTGTGCCGACAGATGATGTTCTTCGAAACGAATACATGGACCTTTTAATCAGTGATATGGACAAATTCCTTACCTCCACCCACTTTGTGTAATCATTCATGACGAGCAGGTAGCGCCTTTTCCGAGAACTTGGCATTGGGCCGCTATTTCTATGGCCGATCACATGAATGAATTAATACGGTGCAGTGGTTGTGCATAGTAGCTCAGTCGGAAAGTGGATGCTTGGTTCATGTCGCATCGTTGGGCGTAGGATTCACAGTCCGCGACCATGGTTGGCTAGTAAAATCCGCGACTTTTGACTTTTAGCGACAATGCTCGACCTGCTCGAGTGATTGAATGCTGCACCCTCGTGTCCCTCTGCCATAACCAATCTGGTTTTCTTCACCATGGACACATGTGAGAAGAAATTTGTTGGAAGTCTAGCGGTAAAGATTTCCATCCATTACAACGTTGGGATGTCACCGACTTCAAGTTCTTTAGCCTATTGTTCGTACTTGGTCTCCGTTGCAGTGAAGACGTCTATAACCCTTGAGGAATCGGTACCCCCTTTTCTCTTATCTTCTCTAAGCACTTCATCCTCCCGGATGCTTGGGCATAGAGGAGACGTTTCTCATCGTAAGCGCCCCGACAGACTGCATGCCCACGGATGTTGACGAAACGGCGATTACATTTAGCAATCATAGCGGTTTGGACTCGCACCCACTCCCAAGTAACCTCATGACTGTGAAACCTCTTTAGACGGTCTAATTTATTTGGCCTTTTCCTTGGCCAAATCGGCTTTCTCGTGCTGCAAAGCAGCTTTCTGTTGCTCCAGCTACTTCATCACCGTCCGAACAGCTCCTAGTTTGGCCTTGTGATCAGTGAATTTCTTCTTACCATTTTTGTCCAAGCAACGACACGATATATCTCCTTAATAGCCTCCTACAATACCTCCTTAAACTCCTTCTTCCTCGTGATATAGACGTTCTTGGCCGTGACCACCTTTTTGGCTTTCCAAAGGTTTATCAGCGTATCCTTCAAGGCTGCATCATACTCTTACACCATCATGTTCATCCGAGCATTAACCTACCAATAAAATAATGCGGTTACAGCGAAAGCGGAGTTGACGAAATCCAACAAGAATGACAAAAAACTCACTTACCAATACACCCGCTCGACCATATCCACAATCCATGGCATCTCTCATGGCCTGCCTTAGATCTGACAAACAAGTTCAGAGCATTGGCTCGGATCACTGATAAGTGGATTCTCACTCGAGTAACAAAGTCGACCTGGTTAGTTTCGGCCACGACAGGCCTTGAGCTTTGTAGGAGGGATTATAACTAAGGTGCCTTCATGTTCCGTGCCCCAGCCGGTCGCATCATCTTGCCTATTCTCAGTGGATCGCTTCCTTCTCTTTTTTTGGCCGCTCCTTGGGGGAAACTTCCTCAGTATTTTCAGGAATTTTGACATGTTCTTCCCGGAACTCACATGCAGGCTGGCTGTCTCCCAAATCTCCTGCTTCCTCGTCAGCAAGATCACCCTTTGGTCTCTTCTTACCCCTTTTCTTCTTGGACTTCGCGGTCCCAGCGTCAGTACCTATCTCTTTGGCCCCTTTATTGATTATACAAGGGGTCACCTACGACGGAGAAGACCATGTTTATCGAGACACCCAAGTCCACTAAATCTATCATGGTTTTCGGGTTAACCCCCGTCAAGTCTTGTTCGTCACCTAGAAGGAACTTAGATCTGGCATCTTTTTCATCCTCTTAGTCTTCTTTAACCACAACTTCGAGAAAATCTGCAAACATATGCTTTTAGCTGCAATGCAAGGGATGTCCGACCTCCAGTCAGCTTCAATCACATTTTCCCCGTTAGACAAACCGAATAAACGCACACAAAAAGGAGGAACAAGCACCCGAGTGATGGGCAAAAATACCTCTCGCAATACGCCTGCGCCACTGCTCGATCTCCTGGTCATCGATTGCAGCCTGGCTGCCACCCTCTCCTCTGAACAACTCCATGGAGTCAGCAACCAACAGATGCTGAGCCAAGTCAAGACTGGCTGTATCCATCAGAGCGTCACGAAGAATCAAACTGAAGTCATCAAGAGGGCTCCCGTTTTGCGTCAAATCCTTTTCCATACTAGACTTGGTGGCTATAGTTTTCCCCTTTTGCTCCCTAGATAATCTATTCCTCAGTGCCATTATGTCCGCTTAAAAAATGAATCGCGATCGAAGAAAATCAACCTACAATATGGCAGATAATCGGAAAACTAGTAAGAGAGAGAAGCATAGCAGGAGAGAGAAAGTACTTGTGGATGCGGAAAAGCTTGAAAATGACCAAGTGAAAGCGTCAATTTATAAGAGAGTAAGCACAAGATTCTAGAAAACATCATCATTAGGTCTATAAGGCCTATTGGACCTCAAAACCGCCTAAATTTCCCGTGTCTTTACTCGCGATGCTTCCACTTCTCAGTGCAAACTGAAACCTGGTCCAAGTTAAACCAGTTTAACCAGCTAAATTATATTAAAACAAACCTGATTTAATATAAAACCCGGTTGTTTGCCCATGTGGTAGGAAACCCCGGTTTGAGGATACGACATCCCTCGACCAAATTCTAACAGCTAGCTGCTCTCCCCGAGCCACTGATGATCATTTTTACTCGGGAAAATATGATGAGTAAATGCACTTTTGAGTCACTTTTATTTGTGAAAACCGACACCTGAGTAATGACTTATCGTTATTTTTACCGAGAAACTGATGAATACTTCTGGCACTTGTAACTCACGGAAACTACCCCGAGCAAAAGATGCGTCGCATTCTTCAACATTCAGACCTGAATCCCCTGTTTTCCTGATTAAATCAAGAAATTTACTAAGAAAGTGCATCAGCTCGGCTCAAAAGCCCGGTCACTCTGCCCAGTTGCTCGGTCCAAGAAGCGTAACTAAGCCCACTAGGACAAGGTGGCCTAGGGAAAACAAAAAGGTGGGTGTATCTATATAAAGAAGAGAAGACCGACATGGAAGGGGATTCGAAGATTCACACATATTTGGCCGCTAGAAATTTGGGTTTTGCCTTTTGTATTTCTCACTGTTTTGTACTTTCCTGGCTAGCTCACCAAGCACATGGTACTTTCTAATTACTCTTTCTGACTTGTAACCATTACTTTTCTGATTTAATAAAACGTCTTTGAACTTACCCACCGTCTAGTTCAGTGCACCCGTATCAAATCATGACTGAACTTAGATCAAGCAATGCAGTTTTGTGATGAGCATTCTGAAATATGTAGGGTCTTCTAATAAATCTATATATCATGATTGGTTGCACATTTCAATTATATTGGTGAAAAGCGATTCACTGCTTACTATACCAAACTCCATTACTACCTCAAAATTATGTTTTATTGGTGACACATTGTGACACTGATGTCTAGTTTTCATTTGTTTCAAGATTTTTGATATTCAATTCCTTGCGATAGTTTACAACATGTAAATACTTATTTTAAGTTAGTAAGTTTATGTTTGTTTTGTAAAACCTTTGGAACAAAACTTGTGTGCATTTTCTGTAGTGAACTGTCAGATTCACTGTACTTATTATCATAAATCAAAATTCTAATTAAGACTAGTAAAAAAAGTATTAAAATTAAAAAAAAAAGAGCAAAATTACGGAAGAAGGGAGTGATACTGACGTTTATGCCGCCGACATCAACAAAACCTTAAACCTTAAATCATAAACTTTAAACCTTAAACCCTAAACTTTAAACCCTAAATTCTAAACCCTAAACTCAAAACTCTAAACCATATATTAGAATTTAAGGTTTAGGGTTTGGGGTTTATAGTTTATGGTTTAGAGTTTTGTGTTTAAGGTTTAGGATTTAGTGTTTAAAATTTAGGGTTTACGGTTTAGAGTTTTGTTGAAGGTGTTAACGTTGTCGGTGTTAACGTCGGCATCCAACTATTTTGCTTTTTAAAAATAATTTTAATATTTTTTTATTAATCTTATATGACACTTTGATTGTTGATAAGAAGTGAGGTGAATTTGAAAGTTCACCACAGGGGTGAACGCATGTTTATGGTTTAGAGTTTAAGAATTAGGGTTTAGAATTTAATGGTTAGAGTTAATGTTGGCGCCGTAAACGCCGGCATCGTTCCTTTTTCATGTTATTTCACTTCTTTATTTTTAATTTTAATATTATTTTACTTATCTTATATGACATTTTGATTTGGTGATGAGAAGTAAAGTGAATTAGACAATCATAACATGGGATAAACACATGTTTATGGTTTAGAGTTTGAGGTTAGGTTTTAGGATTTAGGGTTTAAAGTTTTAGGATTTAGGATTTAGGGTTTAAAGTTTATGATTTAAGGTTTAGAGTTTAACGTTTAAGGTTTATGATTTAAGGTTAGGGTTAACATTGGCGGCGTAAACGCCAATATCATTCCGTTTTCTGTTATTTTGTGTTTTTTAATTTTAATAGTTTTTACTAATCTTATATGACATTTTGATTTGTGATAAAGAACTATAATGAATTAAACAGTTTATAACAAAGGATAAACGCATGTTTTGTTCCAAAGGTTTTACATAACAAACACAAACTTACTAACTTAAAATAAGTATTTACACGTTGTAAACTATCAAAAGGAATTGAAGATCATAAATTTTTAAACAAATGAAAACAAAACATATCAGTGTGACATTAATAAAACATAATTTTGAGGTAGTAATGGAGTTTAGTATAGTTAGTAGTGAATCACTTTTCACCAATATAATTGAAATGTTTAACCAATCATGATACATAGATTAATTAGAAGACCCTACATATTTCAGAATGCTCATCACAAAATCTATGACTTACAATCACGATATCCAGAATTATAGTTTGTAGTAAGCAAGTTGAGCCACTAGGTGTCTCCACCAAAGACAGGACACTTGCAAGCAACATATATCGTGCTTTTTCTTAAAGATGGTGTTAACGTTGTCGGTAAACACTATATATTACTGTGATTGATGATAAGAAATGAGGTGAATTTACAAACGCAAGTTTTGTTCAAACCTTTGCCTACTAATTAACCAGATCAGCAGATCTTCGATGGTTCATGAACGCATCGATATTGTATTTAATGCTCATAATTAGGAGGGCACAGAAGGCGTAATAATGTCTTTAAAATGGAAAAATAGGTTTTAATTAAATTGAAAAAAGTATATAGCCCCAATGTCACAATAATAATCATATTAAAAGCTAATTAATAGACAGAGAATCACATTATATAAAAACTTCAGGGCAAGTCCCCAAATATTTGTTATTCTCTCTGTTTCACAATAAATATCATTCAAACATTTTTTTGTTATATAAAAAATATTACTTTAAATTTTCAGTGTAAATTATATTTATTTTCAATTTATAATTAAAGCTTTGATTTTATAAATAATTTTATTTATCTGTAATATTGGTTAACTAGATATAATTAATAATAACTTAAATACATTTCAATCATTTTTTTAATTTTAGTGAAAATGTCATGTAACATTTATATCAAAGCGGAGAGAGTAACACATAGGAAATAAAAATAATTATAAAAAACTAAAATTATATGATATTTAGTTGGCAAATATATATATATATATATATATATATATATATCAAATGTTTGAGTTTTTCAAAGATGGTAACTTAGATAATGTTTGATGCCGTAATTCACATCTCTCACATAAATCAAATGTCATATCCCATCAATTATCTATATCAATATAATTAGGTTTCAAATATATTCTAATATATAGATTTGATTTTCTTTTAATGAATCAATGACTTTTAAAGTTCAAAATTTCTCTATAGATTGAAAAGAAAGCGATTAAGAAAATAAATACAATGTATGTGAAATATAAGCAAAACATAATCAAATTAAGAAAGAACGAAAGTTATCAAAATATTATACACACACACTTATTTTTATATATATACATATATAATCATTATATACGGTTGTCTCATAGACTTATGTTCATGACCGGTTCTGATAACTGTCTGTAAACCCGTATCTTTGAACCATTTAGTCACTTCTTATCGGATTATCCCACAGTTGTTGACTTGTTGTTACTTGTTTGTGTTGGTCATAACAATTTGTATCATATAGTTATTAACAAACACATTTTTTTTTGTCAAAAACAGACTTAGTTAGTATTTTGCATTCACCCGAAATGACAATGTCTAATTCACTTCAGGTATATAAATATTTATCACCTATAGGACCACAACTTTATGAAATCTTTTAGAGAGAAAAAAAAAACTTGAAAAGCTTGTGAGTGATAAAAATCAATTGAAGATGGGGCAAAATATGAGAGCGACAAGGAACGTGAGTCACATGGGAGGACGGATCATATTGTACAGCAAACAGTCCCCACACGAACATGAATTGGTGTCATATCATGTATGAATGTGAAGGGCCAAAATCATCAAAAAGAAAGTATCGTGTCATGGTGGACCTCGATTAGGGGCAAACTCGTAATATACTTTATTTCTATTTCTATTTTTTTTGCCACCCTCGAATTAAATTTTCCGAAACTGGTTATGAAATTATTGGCCTCTTTTTTGCCCCACCATAACAATCCAACCACTTTAATTCCTTCTTAGTACAGCAACGGCTACTTCACTTTAACATTGTCTAGCCTTTTTCTATTTCAAGTCAAAATTTTGACAATGCCTTATGACCACTTGTGAATCCAGATTAACCATATTGTTATCGCACATATAATATAGTTTGTAAATCTCAACAACATCGCTGGGATAATATTTAAGAACAAGAAGGCTTGAGATATTAATATTGGCATCGTCTTATAACCACTTGTTTAGGAAACAACTTTTCCCACCATCGTTTGGGAAATCATTTATCACGATATGAAAATATTAATTCATTTGCTAGACGTATAGGTCGGGTTTTCCCAATTCATTTTTTTTTTTTTGTAACACTGTTTTCCCAATTCATTTATTGTTCGTTAAGAGGTTTAACCTTGAGTATCTTATTACACACAGAGATTACACAAGTTTTTTTTTCAAAAAAAAAAAAAAAAAAAAAAAACTTTTACTAGAATTCTAGCAGGTAGCTGACGTAAATTAATTACCGAAGACCCTTAAATACGCGTTATGTAAATCATGAACTCTTTTATATGATTTTGTAAGATATGTAAAACACCTTAACATGAAAATCTTTGAAAAAGCCTTAAAAATTCTAAATAAAATTCAGACAATTTCTCATCACGTAAACTTAAGTAAATTCTAAAACTCTATTAATAAATTCAAATAAAATAGTATAGATATTAAAGATAAAGTTCGTAAAAACTCTCAAATAAGAATCCTAAGTTTATGAATATTCCATTCTTAAAGGTTTCATCGCTCTGTGTTCCGGTCCAAACAACTACTCATCACCTACATCACAAAAGGAGACATGAAAATACATAAATATTCAGTGAGGATGTTCAGTACTGCCCACTACAATCCAATAATCAAGCACTCAATCAATATTAACACTACAACATTCGGTTCTACCATTCTCTACTTAATCATTTTCTTAACATTAACTATTTCTATATATCGAATACTAACAACTTAGCATCCAGTTATATTATTCTTTTACTTAGCTAATTCCATAAGTTCTTCGTTACTTTAGCTTTTCCTAATATTTCAACCCGAAGACCCATAAACTTGTGGTCGTAGTCAAACATACGGTCATAGCCAACCTGCAGCCATAGTCATGTGACTGTCGGTCCATTACATCATGTGACCGAACCTTTGATCCAAAGGTCCATAACATTCTCTTAACTATTTTCCTTCATTAACTCAATTTGGTTATTATTTCCTTAAACGTATTGTAAATTTCATGACTTAGGTTCTCAAGATCAAAACATCCATTTTTCACATAAAAGTCCTAACATATCTCGATCATCAATCCACCAAATCAAGCATGCATTTTCTAAGAACACAACAAAAAGCTTTCCATAAGTGAATTCTATCATGCATTTTCATAAGAACACGATGAACAAACTTTCCATAAATGAATTCTGTTCAAGCATAAATTCAATCCTAATGAATCAAACAAGGCAAAACAATTCTTATTGAACTGCCACAAATCACATCCTCACCTGGATTGACCTTAAAAGATCGAAGACTCTGAACTTAGATGCGTTTTTCGGCGAAGATTCATGTGATCCTCCTTGCTCGATCCTAACTTCCCAAACTTTCTCTCTCTCTAGAACTGCATTATTTCTCTAACCTCTCTCTAAGACTCGCTTTTTGAGTTGTGTCTAGAATGAGAACTGAAGGTCCATTTTTATGCTATTCTTAAACTTGCTCACCAAGCCAGAACTTTATTGTTGTTTTCTTATTTGGCTTGGTCAAACCTTGCCCTTAGAGGCTTGACCAAATCTCTATAGAAACGGACCGTTACAACTCTCACCCATTTATGAGGAATTCGTCCTCGAATCCGCATCTACCATCTGCTCATCAACTTGGGTCTCGAATAAATCTTGATATTAAGCCTTCATCATGCTTTTGCACTCTTTCGTATTCTCCTGTATCCCATCACACTCCCACACTACTTCGACCATTGGAATTCTCTTTCTCCTAATTTGCTCATCTGAAAGCCTTGTAACTTGTATGGGTTTCCCTTGAGTCGACAGACCATCATCTAAATCTTCGGGTGGTTGTGTGACAATTAGTGACGGGTCCCTTACCACTTTTCTCAATTGAGACACATGAAACACATCATGGAATATATGGTGCTCGTCTAGCAACTCCAAACGATATGCCACTGATCCAACCTGTTTTACAATCTTAAACAGACACATATATCTCGACTACAGCTTCTCCATATTCGCTGTTCTATCATTCCCCTTAAAAGTCACTCTTTTTATGTAAATCATCTCCTCTTGTAATTTTAATTCCTTCCTCCTCTTGTATGCATAGCTTTTTTACCGATCTTTAGCCTCCTTCATTTTCTCCTTAACAAACTTAATCATGTATGTCATTTCTTTTATCACCCTGGTGAAAGCTCTCAGCCCTCCCCCACTTCACTCCAACACAAGGGGGTTCGATACGGACGACCATACAAAGCTTCATATGGTGACATCCCAATACTTGAGCAGTAACTATTGTTGTACACTAACTCAACTAATGGTAAATACTTTCCCATAGTTTACCCCAATCCATTACACAAGCTCACAATAAATACTCTAGTGATTGGATCATCCACTCTGATTGTCCATCCATTTACGGGTGGTATGTTTTGATCATGTGCACCTTGGTTCCCAATGATGTCTGGAATGCCAACCTGAAATTTGAAGCGAATCATGGATCTCAGTCTGACACGATGTTAACAAGAATACCATGAAGTTTCACGATATCCCTCATGTAGAGTTCAACGCATTTATCCACACATCTGTCATTTAAAATGGAAGAAAATGTGCTGACTTAGTTAAGCGGTCCACTATCACACATACTAAATCTTTCCAACCGTTTATCTATGGAAACCCATACACAAAGTCCATCGTAATCATATCTCACATCCACTCAGGTATTGGTAAACTTTGCAATAAGCCACTCGGGACCTAATGCTTTGCTTTCACCGACTAGCATGTCGGACGCTTGGCTACACATCATGCTACATCCTTTTCATCCCCGACCAATGGTAGTACCGTTTAAGATCATGGTACATCTTTGTCGCACATGAGTGTATGGAGAACTTAGATTGGTGTGCTTCCTTCAGTACATTTTCCCTCAACTTCTTATTGTTCACGACACACACTCGTCCATGAAAGTTGATCATCTTGTTATTAGTCTTCCAGTACCCCCACAACACCATCTTTGATCATCTTAACCAACATTTCATCTTCCCCTTGGGCCAATCCTATTTGATTCAGTAGGTCATCTTGATTTGCCACTTCCTCACCTAGATGAACTAACTCATCTTCTAACACATTAATCCACAACATTATCAACATCAAAATTAATCCTCCCACTTTCTTCTCTACCGAGACACTCGCCTTTCGGTCCATCAGCAAATTAGTATTTCTTGGGTGATAATCCTCCAAATCATAGTCCGCCACCATCTCCATCCGTCTTCTTCGCCTTAGATTCAACTATGGTTGAGTGAAAATGTACTTAAGACTCTTATGGTCTTTAAACACCAAAATCTTTTCTCATAGAAGTATGACCGCCAGAACTTAAGTAAAAATACCACCGCTGCCATATCCAAATTGTGAGTGGGATAATTATCCTCGTGTTTCCTCATCTGTCATGGCGCATAAGCAATCACATGTTCTTCTTGCATCAAGACGCAATCGATCTCCATCTTTGATGCGTCCGTGAAAACAACATACACAACTCAGGCTGAGACAGTACTAGAACCGGTGTACTCATCAATCACTCCTTCAAGCTCGTAAAAGCTTTTCTCACATTCTACTGTCTACTTGTACTTCACGTCCTTACCCGTCAGCCGAGTCAATGGCTTACCTAATCTTGCAAAGCTCTTCACGAACCAACAATATTAACCCACTAACCCTAAGAAACTTCTGATTTGTGTGGGCGTTCCCGACCTCGGCCAATTCGCTATGGCTGCAACCTTTTCGAGATCCACTGTAACTCCTTCTTCATACACCACATGTCGAAGAATCCAATCTGCCTTTGCCAAAACTGCACTTGCTTAGCTTAACAAACAACTTATTCTCCCTCAATTTTTCCATCACCTCTCTTAAAAGTTCCTCATGTTCCTCTGAAGTTTTTGAGAACACCAAAATATAATCAGTAAAGATGATTACGAATTTATCCAAGAACTTATGGAACACTCTGTTCATAAGCTTCATAAACACCGCTGGAGTATTTGTCAACCTGTATGGCAAGACCACAAATTCAAAGTGGTTATCCTTGTCATGAATGTGGTCTTTCTAACGTCTTCTTTTGCAATAGGAACTTGATCATAAACCGATGCCAAATCAATCTTCGAGAACCATGATGCTCCTTTGTGCTGATCTAATAACTCATTGATTCGAGGTAACATGTACTTATTCTTTGTCGTAACTTGGTTTAGCCCTGATAATCAATGCACAAGAGGAAACTACCAACCTTCTTTTTTGACAAACAATATCAGTGCACCCCACAGTAAGATGCTCGACCTAATGAAACCTTTCTCGATCAATTCATCCAGTTGCTTTTTCAACTCTGTTATCTCCATTGGAGCCATGAGGTAAGGGGACTTGGAAATAAGAAAAGTTCCAGGCTTCAATTCTATCATGTATGCCTCATCCCGTGATGGCAGTAATCCAGTGAGCTTTTGGAATACATCTTCAAATTCTTGCACCATAGGGATTTCATCCCACATCACTTCTTGGTCCGTACCCGCAACGGTGATCGTTGTTATGAATGACTCACATCCTTTGTCGACCATCCGTTCTGCTCTTAACATCGATATTACCAGAAGTTCAATGTTCGTCTTCTTCCCTTGAAAACCAGCTTCTCTTCTTTTCGAGTAAAGGTCACTTGGCATTTCTCATAGTTCAACTTCGCTCGATAATGTGCTAACTAGTATATTCCAAGAATTTCTTCATACCCCTTGATTGGCAACACAATAAAATCACCTTGCATATCCACATTGCCCACTACAATTTACACATCCCAATAAATAGACTATGACTTAAGCATCACACCACCCGCTGCTTGCACCATCTTGATGCTTTCTTCTAGACCATTCTTAGATGTCCAACGCGCAACAACTTTGGGACGCACAAATGAATGTGACTCCCTGAAGTCAAAAAGTGTGAGTTTCACTTTCTCCAACACTAACATTTATTACACAAACATTCATGCATTCCCTATGCTAAGTATGACATTCAAACAATCAATAAAAGAGTGTGAGAAGCGAAAGTTACCATAGATCATGTTTGCTCCATCCTCACTCCTAGCATGTGCATCTTTGGTGCTACATTTTGTCTCTTAGGCAGTGGTTGTTGATCCCCTTCTGGACATTCACTACGAGTACGAGCTGGTTATGCATTCCCTGGTGCTACGCAATCCCTAGCCAGATTTCCAGCACCACCACAACGATAAAAAATCCATGCGCCTCAAACATGGCAGTCCCGAATTTGATGATCCACCTTTACGAGACACACCACAATGTATCTTACCACATGTTTCACATGCAGCCACCACTGTGCTGACCGCTTTGTTCTCAACTCGCTTAGGTCTTGAGGGCACTTGGTTCCTCTGTGAACGTTCATGCCTTACCACCTTTTCTAGCCCACTCTCAACCAAAGCTGTTTTCTTGACCAATTCCCTAAATGTTTGATAATATCTGCTCACCATCATGGTCATAAGTTAAGGCTTCATTCCACGCATGAATCTTTCAATTTGATTTTGTTCATCATCCATCTCTTGTCCTGCGTATCTTTTGAGCCGGTTAAAATCATGTTCGTAATTGCACACTGATTTTGTCCCTTGATAAAGCTCGAGGATCGCAGTCTTCAATTTAATATAGGTCTCGGTTGGAAAATATTTCCTCGTGAACTCCTCCTTGAGAGTCTCAATTGTGCACCCTTTTGGATCTCTACGAAGTACTCCTTCCCACCACTGGTATGTACTAACTTCAAGGAAAAAGACTAGAATGTCTCTTTTGTGCTCTTATGGGCAATGCAATGACAAAAAGTCATGCTCCAACTGACTCCTCCACGTGCATACTTCTATCGGTTTACACCCACTAATAAATTGTTTATCTTGATGTTCGTCATCTGGTTTATCAAGTCCAAATAGCTTGGCACCCGCGGTGTTCCTTGCTGCACCCATTTATCCCCTCTATATTTTTAATCAAATTTGCAACCAAAATTTAAAGGCGTTGAAACATTTGCGTAAAGAATGTCTGCATCATCAGCATCATGTTAGCCATTGCTGAATCCATGGGAGGAAAATCCAGTGTTGGGAGTGGCATCTCATTCGCAGCATTTTCTACAGCTCCTGCAACACCATCAACACTCGCAACACCACCTCCTTCATCGATCACAGAATTTTACGCATCGCATTAACATTCTCTGCCTGACCATCCCTTGCTGCAATCACGTTCCTTCTTGTGTGGGCCATTTATGATACCTATTTTAGGTTACACTCACACCTGAATATTCAGTAATTTACTTAGCCACTAAGTATCATAACAGACATCCACATCACAAACGTAATCACACTTATCCTTTGTGCAGGAATTATACCATCGGTTAAATTCTACCTGTTCATATAAATTCCATTTTAAAAAAATTGACCAGCCAGAACAGAGCTGACTAGCCTACACCGCGCTTCCAAATAAAAATTATAAGTTTGTGAACATTTTGTTTCGATGATCTTCATCATCCCGCGCTTTGGTTCAAACAACTACTCATCTATTAAATCACAAAAGGAGGCATGAGCATACACAAATACTTAGTATGGACGTTCACTACCTCTCAATACGGTCCAATAATCAAACATTCTCTATTTAGCCATTTCTTTAGTATTAACCATTTCCATACATTAAATACTAATAATGTAACATCCAGTTCTATCATTTCTTTACTTGGCTAATTTCATAAGTTTTTTTACTGCTTAAGCATTTCCTACATTTAGATCCAAAGGCACACAAATCTGCAGCTGTTAGCCAAATATTAAGTGGTGACTAACATGCGGTCGTAGCCAAAAATGCAGCCGTAATTAAACATAAGGCCGTAGCCAAACATACAGACATAGCCGTATCTGTGGCCCATCAGTCCATTACGACCCTTGACCAAACCTTCGACCCAAAGGTCCATAACATTCTCTTACCCATTTTTCTTAATTAACTCAATTTGGTTATTTTTTCTTAAATGTATTGTAAATTTCATGACTTAGGTTCCGAATATCAAAACATCCATTTTCACATAAAATCCTAACATAAATCGATCATCACTCCACCAAATCTAGCATGCATTTTCTAAGAACACAAGAAACAACTTTTCATAAACGAATTCTATCATGCACTTTCCTAAGAACATGATGAACAAAATTTCCATAAACGAATTATATTCAAGTATAAATTCAATCCTAACGAATCAAACAATGCAAAACATTTTTTATTGGACTGCCACAAGTCACATTCTCACCTGGATTGATCTTAAAAGATCAAAGACTCTGAACTTAGTTGTGTTTTCCGGTAAAGATTCTTGCGATCCTTCTTGCTCAATCCTCACTTCCCAAACTCTCTCTCTAGAACTGCGTTCTTGCTCTGACCTCTCTCTAAGACTTGCTTTTTAAGTTGTGTCGTTACAATATTCATGTGAGTATTTTTGGACACGTTCCACAAAATGAAGGTGTATATGTTGAAAGTGCGTTCTTGGAAGCAATTTAGTGAGTGTTGTTGATACGTTGTTATTGGTCGAAAAATGGATGAATAACACAAATGTTCCCGCTTTTAATATCTCCCCTCCCCATATATTCAGTCGTTTTTGGTTTCTACTGAGAGTGAAATATTGAATTATCAAATAATTGTCACAATCTATAACATGTGGTTTAGGTTTGGATCCTAATTCCCCAAGTAGATGGAGCAAATCCATTAAATTGCGAGAATGCCGCTACTGAGTTGTATCATTTTGGAGATGGATTGCATCCCTCCATAAGCCTCATCAAATAAGGAATTCGGCCTATTAAGTCTGCTTAGCTTAACGTTACTCGGTATTTATAACTCAAAATTCAAGCTTGGCTAAAAGTAGTCCGACTTAACTCATCGCCACGAGTTTGGCACATGAGCTCGGCCCAATGGTCTAAAGACTCGGCCCAATGGTCTGAAGACTCGGTTTTGTTGCTCGGCCCATTAAGTTTAGCCTGGCTTATTAGATTAAATTGACTTAGGAAAAATCAAAAGAGGAGGTTCATGTATAAAAGGGGAACGAGGACGACCAAGAAGGAGATCAAGACTTCAATACAACAAAATTCGGCTATAAATTAGGGTTTATCTACTGTTTACTATTTCTCGCCGACTTGTACTTTAATGGCTAACTCTACCGAGTTCTGGCTAGTTCTTCCTTTTGCTCACGCATTGTAATATGCTTGTAATCTCATCAATTCAAATGCCTTTGAAATAAACCACCATCGAGTTTTATTCTTCTTTTTACCAAGTCCCAAAAAAACTCAGATTCAATATTTGGAACCCACTATGGGAGATTACAAAGTAGAGTTAACAAGATCAGCATGACGCTTGACGATTCCATCTCCATAAACGAGAATGCTTCGACAGTAGAGGCGCTGACCATGGAAGATATGATGCAAATCATCATGGCGCGCTTTTCTCAGAAAGAAAAAGCGCAAAAGGTAACAAACGAGTATCTCTCCACGCTAGATGCTGCCATCATGCCACCAGGCCGCAATGTCAGCAACCCACCGACATTTCGAAGATAGCTCTTGCCACCACAAACCCGACGGCTGGTGGTGCCAAACAAAAAACCAACATCGCAAACCTCGGTGGTGTTGAACAAATAACGAGTGACTTGGACTCGCTGACCTTTAGCTGTTGATGCAAGATATCCACTCCAAAATTCATTACATCTCCAGCTCGGCCCCTCAGATCGATCGCGTCCTTGCTGCGGCACTAAAAACTCCCTTTACAAAATGAATCATTGACGTCAAAGTCTGACCAACATACAAGATCTGTATTTTCGACTACTCCGGCGACACCGACCATGTGAAGGCGTTCAATATAACAATGGGACGAGCACACTTCATCGACAAAGAAAAGGATGATTGCCTCTGCCAACTTTTTGTAGAGAGCCTTTGCAGACCGGCTTTAACCTGGTTTTAGCCAAAAACTCCATCGACAACTACCATGACATGTCGGCAGAGTTTCTCCAGTATAACAAAACTTCAAGCCTTCGCTTGGAAAATAAAAATACCTCAGAACATATGTCATCTTATTTGGCAGCTGATAATTAGACATATAGCAGTCACAAGGAATTTGGCCTGCTGCAATATGCGATGCGATAATTACTGTCCAAGATGTGGAGAACTAGATGAAATTGTTACTCATGCGATTTTTGAATGCCCACCGAATTTACAAGCATGGTCTTTATCAACAACTCTGTCCAACCCTGCAACTTTTCCGCTTCCGAGTATATATACCAATATGAATTACCTATTCTTGCGGAAGATTAGGCCATGACTCATCCTCCGTGGAAGAACCTTTCGGAGGAGACCCTTGGGTTTTGGGGGCATTGGATTCTCACCAATGTTTGCGTAGAATAAAATTCTTCCGCCATAATTGGGCATGGATCCTATACATGGATAATTTGGTATAATTGGAAGGTTCGGAACAATAAACTATTTAGAGGAATAGATAAAGACCCTATGGAACTTGTCAGATATGCAGAAAGTGAGTGCCAAGCTTGGTTTAATGCAAATGAGACAATACCAGAAAATACACATACACATATTATTGTGGAGCCACAAGTCTTAAGCTTGGAGAATATTTGTGTGGTGGATGGTTCATGGACCTCTACAGCTCAATTTAGTGGATGTGAATGGGTTTGGAAATATATCATGGAAAAGATTCAACTTATGAGATTGTGAAATCTAAGACGGAGAACGCCCGCTTTGCATACATAACTGGAAGCATTGCGATGAGCGATGGAAAGCATGCTCCAGCATTTGAATTATCAGAATTTTGGAACGGATTGCAAGGATCTGATTGCAATGTTAATGGATCCATAAGCTTGGCAAAATTTTGTAACAGAACTGGAGGTGATTCAGACTTTTCAGATATATTTTCTGGAATTCAAGACATCATACGTTTTAAAGGCGCAAAACTGGATTGTTGATTCTTTAGCTAGGACTGCTTGATCTTTTTATAGAGATCATTGTTACATTGGTTGTTCTATTCCAGTCTGGTTACTCAGGTTACCTCAAGTTTGAGTAGTAAAATAGTCATTTATTTCTAAAAGAAAAATCAAAATATTACAGGTATCACAGTTGACAATATTTACTAGAACTCTTTAGACTATACAACATTTATTAGATGAATTGTGGTGTGAAATGTGTTAATAAGAAAGTGGTGGAACCTGAGTAAAGTATATGGTTAGAGTTATATATGTCTTTTATATAATGCTTGTTTTATTTAGAAGTAAAAATCATGTGGTGGGAGATCTAAAATGATGATATCTTAAGGATGCAACATGTAAAATTTATCTGACAATTGGTTTATAGAGAATTTCAATATATTATTTAATTTTAAATTTTTCTTTTGTTCACTTCCTAAGATGAAATTTTAGGTTCATCACTAAAATAATAATCAATAAAAATTTGTCAAGTCATATTATGTTTATAAAAAAATAAAAAATAATCAGAAAATAGTATTGATTACCAAAAATGAAAATAAACTTTAACTTTGTTAACGTCATCAACAAAATCCTAAACGCCATCATCAAAACCCTATACTTTTAACTATAGACCATAAATCCAAAATCGTAGAATTTAAACTGTAAGGGTCTAAAGGTTCATGGTTTAGAGTTTTGGATTTAGAGTTTAAGATTTAAAATTTTGCTAACAGCACTAACAATGTTAAAAAAAAAAATTGAAAATAAACTTTATTTTATGATTATTTTTTTCATTTTCCATAAACAAAATATAACTTGACAAATATTTATTGGTTGTTAATTTAGTGGTGAATCTAGAGGTTTATCCTAAGGCATAAACACAAGAAAAACTCTTTACTTTTTACTTCAAAATGAAGTTTATTTCAACCTTGACCAATTTTGGTGTGCAATATGCAACAATTAATACGATTACTCTATTTCTGAAGTAATATATTGTGTCGAGTGGCATTAACTACAAATTTGAAAAATGCTATTCCCTATGTTTCACAAAAAGTGTCGTTTTACCATTTTTTCCTTGTTACACAAAGAATGTCGTTTTAGAATTTCAATGCAAATTATAGCTTAATATTAATTGCAAAATGCATTGATCTTATAAATAAATCTATTTATCTCAAATAATATTGGTCAAATAGGTGTAATTAATACAAACATAAATGCATTTCAATCATTTTCTTAATATGTGTGAAATATGTCTAAGTGACACTCTTTGTGAAACAGAGGGAGTGTTAGGCTTAATTGGATTGAAGGTTTGATTGAAATCGATTTCTATAACAAATCAAAATGATACTTAGAATAACTGCAGTCTTAATTAAACCCATTTTAAGCATCGGAGAAAGTGGAATAGCTTGTCATTACATATTAAGCCTAATTAAAGCTTGATTCCGTTAAAATATTATGTTCGATAAAAAGAATTACGGAAGTTGTAATAAAAAAATACTGGAAGAAAAATGCTTAAGATGATCATTCCCATGCAATAGTGAACAAAATCATTTTTTGGTTAAAGATAATCAAAAACTATTGATCTTATAATGAAAATTTTGTTAAGCCAAAATGCATCATATAACATGTATATTTTATTTATTCTTGTATCAAATCAATTTTCATGGTCGGACTAAAGATCTAATCAACCACATAAGCACGGTTGGACTAAATATCTAATCAACCGCACAAGCATAGTCAAATAGTATTGCGGGACTGGAAAAAAATGGTAAGTATCCAGGTTTGATATCTATCATACATCTTAAATATACATGCATATATGGTTATGCAACATGTATATCTAATTTTCATTACAAGCAATCAGATCTGTCTAGCACCAATAACCATTTTCTAAAAAATTAGTGGTTAAATCTTAGTTTACTGGATACTCCTTTAATTATTAAATAAAAGAGATTCAATCCTGCCAATTTACATATATTCAAGAAAATGAAGCATTTTGTTATATATCAGAAGATATACTGTGTTAATTATTTATCCAACTACTGATATTGGAATTTATTCATTAACACTCCTCTCACGTTTAAGTGTAGATAATCGTGGGAACAACATCCACAGAGTGGCCAATCATCAGGTGGCTTTGATAACATATCAAATTCGAACTTATGATAGATTATACTTAGACTAATTGGTGATAAAAATTAACTTTAATCCTTTATATATTAGTTAATAAGGATAACTACGAATAAATTATAAAATCATATATAGATGATAATACCATAGAATAAATGTCTTTATTACTTGGATTCTAAATTATAAGAATAAGAAACTATGTACAATGATAATAACATATAAAACTGAATAATAAACAAACTAAACAAAACATGCAAATGTGTCATACAAAATAAAATATATTTAAACTACTAAAACTGAAGTACATTTTGTACTTAATCCTGACTTTTGCTAAAAATTACCATTGAATTCAATTGAATTAATATCTACTAATTAATTAATCATAAATTATTTATTTTGTTAGATTCTTCTCTTGCCAAACTTACCAAATTTAATTAATTAAACAAATTATTTATTTTGTTAAATTCTTCTCTAATAAACTTACCAAGCTTATGATTATTTTAAGCTGATCATTATCTAACCATATTTTACAATAAAAATAAAGAAGTTATTTAAAAATGACTACAAACTTTAAATGTTATATGTTGATATATATTATTATAATATTTTACATACAAAATATAAACTATAAATTTTTTTATTAAAACGTATGAAGTTATTTTTCAAATATATGTTACATAATTTGATGATTAATACAATTCAAATACATATATTTGAATTATAAGAATATAACAATTGGGAAATTGGAAGAAGGATTAAGTTATCAAATTAATTTGTTGGTTTATTGAAAATAAAATTATCATATTAATAATTTCAAAAGAAATTTAATCATCAATCGTTTGAATTCTCAAATCAATAAATCTAACTCAGTTATATATAATAAATTGGCTTCTTCTAATTTAATTAGGACAATATTATATGTATTTATTTTTTCTGGACTTTTATACTGCAAAATTCTAAAATAAAAATAAACTAGCTTTATCTAAAATATATATATATATATATATCATTTTATTAATTCAAAAAGATATGTTAAATATAAGAAGATATATATATATATATATATATTGATTTACAAGATAGATAAAATAATTCAATAATGCATAAATGAAAAAATTAGTGTTTAAATAAATTTTAAAATGAATTTGTTTTTTAAACTATAAAAGATTAGAATCAATTTTCATATTTTGAGGTACATTTACAAATTAATAAAATTTAATCTAACTTTTTTTCAACTGAAAATCAAATCTAACTTATATTTTAAATTATAATAATATATTTAAAAGTTTTTGTATATAAAACAACTATGAATAATAGTTGCGCTGATACACGGTTCAAATGATAGAATAAACACTATTTTGTTTCCCACTCTAAAGCTGTAAAAATCATGTTTATAAAAAGATGAGAAATACAATTGGTAATTTAAAACAAATAAGTGAAATTTACAAATGCAAATCATATAATTATTATGTTTAAAAATACCTCAATTTACAATTTGTTATATGATTATTGTTAAGTCATATACTATTAATTTGATAAAACAAATAACTGTATATAAAAATAAAAATAAATACCCGTACGGACACACGAGTCAAAATCTAGCTATCTTATTAAAACTTAAATACAAAATAAAAGTACTTATATTTTCAACATATTTATTACATCTTTTTTTCTTCCTTATTTCACTCATCTTAACTACTTTATTAATTTTATTTTTCCAAAAAATTTGATAACATTTATTATAGAAGTATAAAACAAAACTTACATATTTTGAGTGAATTTTCTCCATCAGTAACAAGAATTCAAATCAGTTAACAAATAAAATTTTATTTGTTTATATAATTAGATATATGTATTCAAGTATATATTTGAGTACAAATTGGTTCATTCGGGTATTGAATTTTTTGAAATTTTGAAATTAAGTTTTTTCAGAAATTATAAATTTCAGGTGGGATTCAAATCGGATCTTTTCAAGTTCAATGATTTCATTTTTGATGTGTATAAACATAAAAACATATAAAAATCTATACATTTAGAAATGCTATTAAATAATTTATAAAAAAATAAAAATTAATATCCGCACGGATACTCTAGTCATAAACTATAAACAGTAACTTTCCTAATCGCCAATGATTAAACTTTTCCTATTAATCGGTTTAGTAACTATAAGGATAACTCGGACAATAATTAGTAGCGAATGGATGTCACTATAGTTGACAAAAGGTGGTAGTTGGCTTTATAAATTGGACTTCTAAACCCCAATTAAATTGAAACTTTTAGTTGTAATTCACATGATTATAATTTATACATACTCTTATGAATTGACGTCAAAACCTTTCAAATCAACAACAAAAATGTTTTGTTTTTATAACAGTGAAATCCCAAATAATTGTTACCCCAAAAACTAATTCTACGAGACTTTACATCTGGATACACGTTATAGTAATTAAAGTAGGGTTAAATGACCAAAATGAATCAACCTCAAATGAAGATTTTTTTTTTTTTGATAATCTATGTATTCGGACCTCTCACTTAGTCCAACTATCCCACCGCGTCCAACCAGAACTGGCGAGGAATATCCTGGAAACCAAACGAAAACCATGTTAAATTCGCTGTGGCCGAGGCTCGAACTCGTGATGGTGAACACCTCAGCCGAGGTTCCTTTACCACCAGACCACGAGGCCCGGTTCAAATGGCAAAAGTTTCCGTCGAAATTATTTTACCAACAAGAAATTTTTATTTTTTAATAACATATTAAAATAAATGTACTATGATACACTATAAACTGTGAATGTTTTGTTAAACTCATGATGCCAGGTTTACATCAATCAAAATGCATTTTTCCGAGGGGCATATTTTGATTTAAAAAATTATTGGTAGAAAAAGAAGAGAGGACTACGAATTACTATGGAGTTATCAATATCACAGTTACAAATAGGAAAATGAAAGAGGTAAATAAATTTCCTTTTATAATTGCAATAGATTGCGGTTGTACCACGGCTCTGCTCTAGCTTTTAAGAACTTGCCGGTACTAAAATCTCATATACTCCAATAAAAAGCAGGCCCGAGACCCCAAAATAATTTGTAATATTTTCTCCATAAAATAATACTTATTCAAAAAATTATAATCATTATTTAAATAGTATATAATTTTCTTTTTCCCTTCAATTATTACGACACTCCCGTGTTCTTTCCTTCTCTCTTTCTTCTAGCTCTCTGTCTCAAATCTAAATAAATCATCTTTTTACGTATTATTCAAGAAGTTTAAATTAAAAGTTTAATCTCTTTACAATGAAGAGAGAGCATAGTCACCGGGAAACCTCCTCTGTAAGAGTCGGGAGCTCATCAATGACGGTGAATAAGGAAGAAGCCGGCGGATTCGACGAGCTTCTTGTGGTTTTGGGTTACAAAGTCCGATCTTCCGACATGGCTGACGTGGCACATAAGCTTGAGCAGTTAGAGATGGTTCTTGACGATGGAATCTCGCATCTTTCCGACGATACTGTTCATTACAATCCTTCTGATCTCTCTGGATGGGTCGATAGCTTGCTCTTTGATCTTAACCCTACCTGTGATCAAGTCAAACCCGACCAAGATTNACGAACTCAGCGCGATTCCTCGCTCTGCAGCGTATCCACGTGGCAAAAGGACGAGAACAGGATCCGATTCTTCGACAACGACAAGGTCTATGGTTGTTTTGGATTCTCAAGAAACGGGAGTGCGTTTAGTACACGCGCTATTGGCTTGCGCGGAGGCGGTTCAACAGAACAACCTGAAGCTAGCTGACGTGCTCGTTAAGCACGTGGGCTTGCTCGCCTCGTCGCAAGCCGGTGCGATGAGGAAAGTCGCGACGTACTTCGCTGAAGGGCTAGCGAGGAGGATTTACCGGATTTACCCTCGTGATGACGTTGGTTTATCGTCATTTTCGGACGCTCTTCAGATTCATTTCTACGAGTGCTGTCCGTATCTCAAGTTCGCTCACTTCACGGCGAACCAAGCGATACTTGAGGCTTTTGCTACGGCTGGGAAGGTCCACGTTATTGATTTAGGGCTCAATCAAGGCTTGCAATGGCCGGCTCTCATTCAAGCTCTAGCTCTCCGTCCAGGTGGTCCACCGGATTTTCGGTTAACCGGAATTGGTTCTTCGTTAACCAGCCAGTCGATTCAAGAAGTTGGATGGAAACTTGGTCAACTTGCTAATGCAGTTGGTGTGAATTTCGAATTCAAGAGCATTGTCTTGAATAGTTTATCTGATCTTAAACCGGAAATGCTTGAGATTCGAACCGGTTCAGAATCAATAGTGGTTAACTCGGTTTTTGAGCTCCATCGCCTCTTGGCTCATCCCGGTTCAATCGATAACATTCTGTTAACGATTAAGTCGATTAAACCAGACATCATAACTGTAGTCGAGCAAGAAGCGGACCACAACGGCTCCGTTTTCCTCGACCGGTTTACCGAGTCGCTACATTACTACTCGAGCTTATTCGACTCACTAGAAGGCCCTCCAAGTCAAGACCGAGTGATGTCTGAGCTCTACTTAGGACGACAGATATTAAACCTAGTTGCCTGCGAAGGGGAGGACCGGGTTGAGAGACACGAGACACTGGTTCAGTGGAGAAACAGATTCAGTATGGGAGGATTTAAACCGGTTAATATTGGTTCGTATGCGTATAAGCAAGCGAGTATGTTGTTGGCACTTTATGCTGGAGCTGATGGGTATAAGGTGGAAGAAAATGAAGGTTGTTTGTTACTTGGATGGCAAACGCGACCACTAATCGCTACATCTGCGTGGCGTTTCAATCGTGTGGAATAAAAATAAGATAATGGAAGTTGAAAAATGTTTGCTACATAGTTATTGCATTTGAATGCTAAAAGTACCACGTTTTCCAAATTTTAATGAATTTTGTTTATTTTTCTTCCTTGAAATTTTGACCTTGCAAGAATAAACCTATCTGTCACTAATTGTCACGTGCTCCCATTGGTATGTTTTCTTACAATCATAGTATTTAGAAAAGAAAATGATACGGTTAATAAAAAAAAAGAAAGTAAACTAATGGTAAAAACACATTTGATTAAAATAATATTTGATATGCATAAATTCACAATAAACAAATACTGGTCCGTCTGTCGAAAATGACGAATCCAATGATCAGAAAATGAGAAGACAATGGCAAATTCTTTTATTTTATTATTTGTATCAAATCTTTAAATTAATCTGCGTGTGCAGCGGTTGACAATCTATGGTCTGAGAATATAGATATACACAGATTATTGTTTTGATTCCTTTGCCTAAACAACAAGTTGCGCATAGGATATTTTGTATTAGAGTCTCCCACATGGATATCGATAGTTGAAAATAATATATAAGATATATATACCAATTTATTTATCACCAATTGATTTTAGGTTTGAAATCTATCTTTCTTAATATAATATCAAATCTCGATCTAAACAGTCAACCCAATCTATATTAATATGATCCAAAATGGTCCATTGTTCTTTGTCCAAACATTTCGAGAATAGCGTTCAAAGAATCATCATCTCGAAATGGCAATATTAGATACAAAGTCTCCACATCATTAGTCGAAAAATATCTTTAGTAATATACATGTATTCAATTCACTTATCACACGAATTATTTTTAAGTTAAAAATTCATATAGCTTAATACTTTGCACTCTAGAATACGGTCTGAGTTAGTCATGGATCTAAGGATGAGAACATATCCGAATATCCATAAAATTTAAGGTATTTGGATCCAAATTCGTTATATCTATAATTTTAGTATTCATATTTGGATATATACTGTATGATCTTTGGTGAGGTCATTTTGGCCTTAATTAAAAAAAATTAAAGTCCAATCCTTTTTTTCATATCTTATCCTACATTGGAAGTTTAAGGATCCTACTTCCATTCTCTTCTGCTATATAAAAAATTCTACCATTCCTCTTTATTCTCATCAAGTCAAAGTATTTCTTTGCGCGTGATAAACTGTTGTTGAATTATCCGGTAAACAGTCACTAGTAATTTTTTCTTGGTAAGATTTTCAGATGAGCTTCCGACAGATTTTTTTGGTAAGTTTGTCGCCTTTCTATTTCTAGTTATAGGAATCTGTTTAGAAAAAATATAATTTAGGAACAAATTATATTAGGAAATTTTTCATTTTAGAAAAGTTTATATTTTAGAAAAGTTGCCATTTAGGAAATTTTCCAATTTAGGAAAGTTTCCAATTTTGGAAATCTTTATTTCATGAGACTCTGAATCTAATCTGTTGATTCATGTGTTGCAGTCGACTTCAGTTGACCATCTTCCATTGATCATTCCAGCCAATGGTTAAGGTGAGGGCTATTCCATTAAATTGCGTACTAGTGTAGAATTCTTCATATGTTAATTTAGTTTTGAAGCATGTTCAGTCTATTTGAATTGAGTCTTGCGTGGTAGTTAGAGTATTCAATGTTAACCGAAATTAGAGGTATAGAGGATTCAACTATTGTTTGGATTGTTTGATGTTAAGTGATATATATATATATTTATAGAGCAAGGATTATGTGGTGAGTCCGGGGGTCTAGATAGATCTGAGTTAGCAACGTATATGGTACGGGGGCCTAGAGAAATATGAGCTAGCGACGTATTGAGTGTGGGGGCCAGAAACACCTGAGCTAGCAATGCATAGTGGATGAGTTCGGGAGCCCAGAGACATCTGAGCTAGCGACGTATATTGTGTGGTGGAGTGCGGTGGGGGGGGGGGATCTAGAGGTGTCTAGACTAGCAACACATATTATAATGTCATATATTTGCATGATTAGCTATGTACCATCAGCGCATTATTTGTTTTGTGTGATGCCTTATGTTTGTTCATGTTAGAGTTAAATTTCCATAGTGAGAGTTCTATTTACTTAGTCGTGGTTCGCATGTCTAGCATTCTATACCTCACTGAGTTACCTCCTTGTTACTCGCTCTTTCTTTTCCTCTTCAGGTGAGACTGACGAACATATGTGATCATATAAGATTGGTGCTATTGGACATTTCTACTTTTTTTCAAACTTACAATTTTATGTTTTTATCGATATTTTTAGATTTTATTATGTTTAATGGATTTATGGTGTTTGAGTGACTTTTAATAAGTAGTAAATTCAAAAATTATTATTTATTTATTTTAGAAAAAGCGGGTGTTACATACACCTTCCAGATATTAGTTTAGATATTGTAATCATCAAATATTTGGATTAAGATTCAGTTCCGGATCCATAAAATTTTTTCTTAAAATACTAAAATTTGAAAATAATATATAAATTAAATATTATAAAATATTTATATATATTATAAAATTAAATATAATATTATAAGACTAATTTTATGTATAAATATTAATATCAAATATAATATATTTACAAATTTGAATCTAAATCTAAATATCTAGACTTAAAATATCTAAATCTGGATATGATTTTGATGGATCTAATCTTTTACTATCTAGATCCATATTTGAGAACCGGATATTCTATTTTCAGAGTATATCTGAAGCATATGTTGGATCGGATATGGATCTCAGAATAATACTCTTAGCCCTACCTAATTTGCGCGATAATTCCTCATTTTTATGGAGATTATTATTATTATTATTATTATTATTATTATTATTATTATTATTATTATTATTATTATTATTATTTTTATTATTATTATTTATTTTTTTACATTTTTTTTTACTTTTTCTTGGAGGATTCCAAAGATTTGGAATAAACTTACAGAACAAAACTGAGTATAATTGATGTTATAAACAGTTTAAATAGAATGATATAATAACAAAACAAAATTTTGTTTAAAAACTCAAATAAGTTTTGTAATTTATGTGCAAATAAGTTAAATCTGATGGAAGAACTCTTTTATAGTTTAAAAACTGAATTAACATTCAGATTAACAAAAAGTTCTTTTGGATCTTCATTGGTGATTTATTTGCTTTGAAATTTTTAAGAAAAATTAAATGAAAGAATCAAAATTATTTTTTAAGACATGCATATATGAGTATAGACAAGAATATACAGATACAAAATAATATGTACAACTCAAGACACAATTGCATTCTAATGTTTCTTTCTTCTATTAAACTTAAAAAATAAATAAATTGTATCCATGTTGTTGTTTGAGTAAAGAAGAATATGGAAAAAAAATATAATCTTTTATATGTTTATCATTCACTATCCATGTAATGTATGGTCCATATTATATTTTTGATCTATCAAACAAAAACACTTATGATGATTAACAGATATGGATACATGAAAAAGGAAAGCATGGATGAGGAAAGGTAGATGGGGAAACGTGAAAGCTCATGTATACAAGTTTTGTGGACTTGTGCTCGTGGACGGGATCTAACATGTTTTCGTGTATGAGTTTGTGAAAAAAGATTTTGTGGACGAAGTTGTAGACAATATTCACATGAAGATTTGATTCTAGATTAACAAAACAATAATCCAGAATCTCATCCATTTAGGAGTTTGGGTCAATTCAAGAGGATTTATGTGCAAATTGGAGAGTTTCAGGTCAAATTTAGAATATTAAGAAAAGTTAGAAGATCAGATGTGCAAATAAGTTAAAGTTGACCATTGTTGCTCTTCAATCGAGCTTTCGATCTACAACAAAAGTGGAGATGCATGATGATTCGACGGCTACGGAGGAGCTTGTCATGGCAGTGGATTCTGGTGATAGCTTGCTGATTTTGGATCTGTGACAGAGAGAGAGACAACCGCCGGTTCTACATTGCAAGGAAGAAAACAGCTTATTAAATTAGAGAGACGATGGCTCTGGACCTTCTCGATAAGCATCAGCACAAGTTTGTGTCGTAGAGGAGGATGGCGGTGAAGGCTCGATCCGGTGCTGATGGTCTGAAAAGAATGGTTGATTGCGGTGTGCAGGATAAGAATGAAAATGAAACTTTATTATTTATTTATTCTTTCTAGAAACGGTTTATTATTATTTCCTATGAACAAAACATATTTTTTAATTACTAGATAAGTAAAGTAGATAAAATGTTTAGATATGTTAGTTACAATAGTTAGAAAGGTATAAGAGACATTTGATGTATTACATTTTTATAATTTCTAACCTTTGTTTTCATTCATTTTGAGTCCATTTAGGTTGCATCTAGATGTATATAGTGCATTTTGCATGTGAATTTGTGTGATATAGGATTTGGAGTGGTTACATCAAAGTATTGGAGGATTTGGAGCGGGTTAGAAGTGGAAAGGAAGTACTTGGTGAATCCCAGACGATCCCAGCGTACAAGCCTAACGGCCCATACCAACTGCTGGGTTGACCACACACTTCTCCATCTCTACGGCCCGACAGTGGACAAACCTAAGTCTGAAATTCTCCACCCATCACCCAGCGGCGAACCGAGCGTTAATCTCTGCCCGCCAGCGTCCAAGGTGCTCTCCCATCCATTTCCACGGCCCGCCAGCGTCCAAGTCCAGCTTCCGACCACTGCTATCTAGAAACCCAGTGTTCAAATCCAGCGGGCAACCACTGCCCGCAAGAAACCCATTGTCCAAAGCCAGCATCCAGATTTTCCCACCCATCGACAAAACGACTTCTCCTCTCAAGCGTCCGAGCCACCAGCGGTCAAACTCAGAGGTCAGCTCCGAGCGGTAAAATCCAGCGAGCCACTAGCGGTCCACTAGCGGTCGGCCCGGAATTTTCCAGGTAAACCCGGATATATCGGATTGACCCGGTCTGACTTCTCTAGCCTATAAATACTATTTAGACCTAATTATATATATATATATATATATATATATCTTGTTTCCTCTCAAAACACATTGCTATTTTAGTGATAGATTGAATCTTTAGTCTCTTTTCATCTTATTTATTTGTGTTTATTGGATTAAATTTGCTTATTAACATGATTTGTCGTGAATCAACCATGGGTTGAAGATTTATCATGAAGATTAGTGAGTAGACTCCTTTGGAACTTATGGGTTAGGGTGATTTAGAGTGTGCAATTTTAGATTTATCTTGTTCTATGCTTATCTCTTGTTCTTAATTCTAGATTAGGCATGATCTCCCTAAATCTAGACTCTAGACATTCCATGTTTGAAAAGTGTTTGATGAAATGTCTAAACCAATTTGATTTGAATCTTTGATTCCTTAACCATTGGGAATGATGTTACGGATGCTTAGAAAGTTATTAGACTTGTTCTTAATGATTGCTTGATTGAATTAAACTAATGAAAATTGATGTTAATGATCGATTGCAAATAAACTTTTATCTTGAGAAAGAACTAGTTTATTTATTGTTTCTAGGCATATAAAACTTGATTGATTGTTTTTATGAGCACTCTAAATTGGATCTTAATCACCCAAAGTCAATATCCTTTTCCATGAGTTCTTTTATTCTCATTGATTGAAAGTTTAGTTGATTGCTTAGTGTTCTTGAGTTTGATTCAATATTGGTATTTGGTTACTATCTTTACACTTGGTTGCACTTAGATTAAGCTCTCGATTTGCATTATCAGTGATTGAAAATACTTAGGATTGGATTGATATCTTTTATACTACTTTTACAATTGAATTGAGAAATTAGTACCTATCAAATTTAGTGTCGTTGTCAGTTCTAAGTTAATTTTAACATTGTGATTTAGTCATTGCTTGACACTAAGTTTTACTTTTCTTTATATTGGTTACTAATACTCTTTCTTCATCTCTTTGTGAATGTCAGATGTATGAACTTGAGAAGTAAAGACTCAACAAATTTTGTACCAAAAGTTGATAAAATCAAGGCTTTAGAAAGAGAGCTTGCAAGAAAGAGAAGACAAGAAGAGCGACATGCCTCACTTTAACACATTGGGGTTAGAGATGGAACATCATCAAAACCAACCTCAAGATGGAGATGTCCACGAAGTTGATATTCATGGAGTAAATGCTCAGTGAGTTCCTCTAGGAGCTGCTTAAGTGGACAAAGGTAAGGAAGCTGCAAACCTTAGAGCAAAACATCCACAACATGACAATGCTTGGGTCATTGGCACTTTTGATGAGCCAAACATTCATAGCAACCGCATAAGCATGTGTGCACCAGTGGTGGAGAATAAAAAACTTTGAGATCAAGTAAAGCTTGATCAACATGATCCAAGACAACAAGTATCATGGTCTTGCATCAGAAGATCCTCTAGACCACTTAGATAACTTTGACATGTATTGTGGACTTGTGAAGATCAATGGCATCTCTGAAGATGCTTTCAAGTTGAGGATTTTTCCGTTCTCTCTTGGAGATAAGCCTCATATATGGCAAAGGCAATAGATCCAAAGGTGTGGTGGGATTGAACCCATAAATAATTTCAAAAAGAAAAAACTTAAAAGTAAAATGCATAGCATGATTATATGAAAATTCACATTGAGGCAATTAACCTTCCCAAGATTTGAAGCTCATTTTGATGAAAGCACGCATGAGATTTCCTAATGTCCTATTAACTACTTCAGTTTGACCATCAGTTTATGGATGACATATAGTAGAAAACAACAGTTTAGTTCCAAGTTTATACCACAATGTTTTCCATAAATAACTAAGAAACTTAGTATCTCTATCTGAAACTATATTCCTAGGCATTTCATGCAAACAAACTACTTCTTTAAAGAACCAATTGACAATGTGCAATGCATCATCAAGTATATTCTCTTTACCTTTTTTTGTATTTGATGACATAAAGAAATGTCTTAATGAACTCAACCCCCCGCCGTGTCTCTTGCCGAGTTGTTTTGCCCCTTTAGGTACTTGAGAGACTCGTGGTCTGAATGTATGACAAACTCATTAGGCTATAGATAATGATGCCATGTTTTCAAAGCTTCCACCAAAGCATACAACTCTTTATCATTCGTTGCATAATTGAGAGTTTCTCCACCAAGATTCTCACTGAAGTATGCTATATGCCTTATTTCCTGCATCAAAGCAGCACCAATACCAATTCTGAAGGCATCACATTCAATTTCAAAAGTTTTAGAAAAATCAGGAAGTATTAAGAGAGGTGAATTAGTCAGCTTCTCTTTCAGGCATTGAAAGACAGTCTCATGTGCTTCTCCCACTTGAGTCCGACATCTTTCTTGATCACTTCAGTCAATGGAGCTGCTATGGTACTGAAGTCCTTCACCAAGAGCCTATGGAAGCCAACAAGTCCATGGAAACTTCGTACTTCACCTACTGTTTTCGGACTTGGCTACTCTTTGATAGCTTTAATCTTCTCCTAGTCTACTTTTACTCCATCTACACCCACAACAAAGCCTTAAAAGATCAAGTTATTTGTACAAAAAGTACAATTTCTTCAAGTTGGCATAAAGTTTTTCTTTTCTCAAAACATCAAGGACATACCTAAGATGATCTAGATGTTCTTCAAGACTTTTGATGTAAATATCATCAAAGTAAACTACAACAAACATGCCTATGAATGTCCTAAGAACATGATTCATTAGTCTCAAGAATGTACTAGGTGCATTTGTCAATCCACATGACATAACTAACCATTCATACAATTCATGCTTAGTTTTAAATGCAGTTTTCCATTTATCTCTTTCTTTCATCCTAATCTGATGATATCCACTTTTTAAATCAATCTTAGAAAAGATGCTAGAACCAGGAAATTCATCAAACATATCATCTAATCTGGGAATAGGATGTCGATACTTCACTGTATAATCAACACACATGCGTCAATTGCCATCCTTTTTGGGTACAAGGAGAACTGGAACAACACATGGGCTCATTCTCTCTCAGATATGCCCCCTTTCCATCAGCTCCTCTACTTGACTTCGCAACTCCTTGGTTTCAACATGATTAGTTATGTAGGCTGGCCGGTTTGAAAGTGTTGATCTAGGAACAAAATCAATTTGATGCTCAATCTCATGTACAAAAGGTAAACCAATATGATTATCTTCTGGAAACACATCTTGCTCCTGCAAAGGAGAAACCATTTCACTCGGAATCACCGGTGCAAGGTCTGTTAAACTCAGAAGAGCTTCTTTAAAAAAAAGCAATATAATAAGCTGTTTAGAGTAAAGAGATTTCTTGACATCACAAGCTTTGGCATAAAAGTTGTGTGGCTTGCTTTCATCTGGTTTGAGACTGATCTGTTTCTTTTTCTGGAGCTGAGTCTGATCTTGATGAACTTCCTTAAGAGTCAAAGGTACCAAGACAGTTTTCCTTCCTTTATTTGAAAGCCATCATGTATCACTCTGCGATCAGATTGCCAAGGTCTCCCAAGGAGCATGTCACTAGATTCCATTGGTAAAACATCACACAAGATCTCATCTTCATATCTGCTAATAGCTATAGGAACCATAACCTGAGTAGACACCTTCATCTCGCCTTTTCCATTGACCCATTGCAGTCTGTATTGTTTAGGATGTTTTTGAACCTGTAACCCCAACTTCTGCACAACTATTTCACTAGCAAAGTTGATATAGTTCCATCCATCAATGATGAGGCTACAAACCTTTCCTTGAACCATACAACGTGTGTAGAACAGGTTGTCTCTTTGCTCCTGCTCTTCTGTCTTAGTTTGCAAGTTTAGAGTTCTCCTAGCAACCAACAATCTTCCTCTTACTGGCTCTTCTTCAATTTCTTTTTCATAATCCTCTTTGTCTTCTGCTTCAGACCTATAATCTTCATACTCATACTCACCATTCTCAACAAGGATAATGATTCTCTTGTTAGTGAACTCATTTTCTTAATGTCCTCTGCCATTACACTTAAAGCATTTAAGATAACGAGCTCTGGAAGCAGATGATTCGGCCTTTCCTTTATTTTTGCTGTAGATGCTGCTTGGCTTGGCTTCTTCTTTCTAATATGGTTTACTGTTTTTCTGATGCCTTAGTTTCTTTTCCTTAGAACTGGTAAACCTTACTGCTCCATAGCTAGACCGAGAATGACTCTTTCTTTTAGGTTGTTGTTCCACTATAACTGCTTTGTTCAACATCTCTTCAATTTCTTCAAAATACTGCATCTCAACACTGTCATGGATTTCTCTATTCAATCCCCCCAAGAATAGGGACATAGGGGCCTCTTTATCTTTTGAGATGCTAGATCTCAGCATAAGCAGCTCCATTTCTTGAAAATACTCTTCAACACTGCATGAACCTTGAGTGAGCTTCCTCAGCCTTTGATGGAAATCATGGTTGTAATGACTTGGAACAAGCCGCTTGCACATGAGGGTCTTCCTCTCCAGCCTTGTTTCACTGGGAATTCATCATTGCATCTCCTGGTTGTAACTATCTGATCCCACCAGCTCATAGCATAATCATAGAACTTAGTAGCAGCTACTTATATCTTTTTAGTTGTAGTATATTGATGACAGTTGAAGACAAGCTCTATCTTCTTCTCCCATTCAAAATAGCATGAGGGTCAGCTTTTCCATGTAAGGAGATATCTTGAGTTTGATACCAGCAAGTTCATCACGCTGACTGCCTCTGCCCTCCTGCTCACGTCTTTTTCTTCTTTGAGTTCTCCTAGAAGATGTGATGTGATGCTCATTGTTGGGGTCAAAAATCAGTCATGGCAAAATCAATGGCAAAAATTCTCCGAGAAATTTTGCCTTTAACAAATATGAGCTGGAAATGCCAAAAAGACTATACGGCATAAGCTAAACTAATTTGCATAAGGATACAAGAACGAAATTCGCATATTTCATTCAAGACAAGGAATGAAAGAATTCCTATCCAAACATGAAAACATCGGAAAACGTTATTGAAGGGTTTTGCGATAGATGGCAAGTTTTATGAAACAATCTTCTCTCAAACAAAATTCAGAAAACGTTTACGGAAAAACTTTCGTAAAACAAACAAAATAGTTCCAATAGTACTCAAAGAAAACAACAGAGGGAATGACATCACAATCTCGCCATCATGGCAAGACCAACCAGCTCAGCCGTCTTGCCATCATGGCGAGACCAACAAGATCGGCTGTCTTGCCATCATGGCGAGACCAACCAGCTCGGCCATCTTGTCATTATGGTGAGACCAACCAGTTTGTCCATCTTGCCATCGGGGCGAGACCGTTCCTCTTTGTCTCGCCGTCTCGCCATGAGGGCAAGACCATCTTCTCTCCATCTTGCCATCGGGGCGAGACCGGTCCTCTTTGTCTTGCCGTCTCACCATCAGGGCAATACCATCTCCTCTCCATCTTGCCATCAGGGCGAGACCGGTCCGCTTCGTCTCGCTGCCTTGCCGTCAAGGCGAGACCATCTCCGCTCCATCTCGCCCTCTAGACCTCATGGACAACTCTATCTCACCCTGTGGCTCTCATGGGCACTCCATTTCGCCCTTAGTTCCTTCATTGTGTTCTCCTTCAATTTTTTTTATCAAAATATCTTTCGTTTCGTCCCAATTGGATTTTCCGTTGAGATTTTACAAAGAAAAGAAGTAACACATATTTTCTCGTAAAAGTTCAAGTCAAACATCAAGATGCTATAAGTTAACTTAACACCATCATATCCTCAAACTAATGAATTGATTTGGTTCAGCTCGTAAGACCAACAACATAGAAAATAGACATCGGACAAATCGACGATTTCTCCGAGAATAATCGTAAAAATGCATAAGTCGTAAAACAGCCAGTAACGACCTAAACCACTACGAAAGCGCACTTATGGTTCAAAACTAGGATAAGCCCATAGTAGAATGATGGTTTATATGATTTGAGTAAAGATAAATGGAAAAAGATAAATGAAAAACTTCCAAGATAAACATGAAGGGTGAGAAGATAAGGAAAACTTCCTTAAAGGGATAAACTCGAATTGGGGACAGAAAGGGAAAGATGGCCGACCTTGGCGGCATATATGAGGAGAGCTAAGGTGAGAAGCACGAGAATGATTTTTTACTTAGAACTCTTTGCACTTAGAAACCTTAGGTTTTATCCTCGACAAGCTTTGTTTGTATGACTGGCACTCGATTACTAGACGAACTAGCACATGCAGTTCGATCTCTTGTTCCAATCTTTTAATTGAAGTATGTTTGACTTGATCCTCAAGAGGGGTACGTAGGCAGCCTTCCATAATGTTCAGTCCAAAATCAATAAAACCTTTTTTGTATCTTTTTCGTCTTTTGTTAACGAGGTGTGACCCACCTAGGTTTAAGATTTTAGGTGGCTGGAACTAGGAAACTCCCTGACAGCTCTTGCCGCCGAAGCTTTTATATTTTTTTTGTAATGAACGCAACATTCTTAGGTGGATTTGAAATTAAGATCTACGTCTTTATAGATTCATTTTATTGTGTTTATGGTTTTCCAAATATATTTGATCACTTGTCGTTGTCTCTCGCAGAGAATCAAGATCATCAAGGAAAATCGAGAATCTCTCCACTAACAATTCGACAAGGAAAATTTTGGTTCCCACAGTTTGGCGCTAGAAGTAGGGGGCGGATTACTCTTACTCACGTGGCCGCAAAACTCTTGATCGAAATGATGTATGGAAATATGAAAGACAAAGTCGCAGCTCGCAACAACGCTGGTAAGACAACTCTAGCAGCGACTGCTCCTATGGCCAACGCTTACGCAAATGCCACATTGCTTGACAAAATCAAAAACCTAGTCACGACTTTTCGTCACAGGAAGAGCACCTAATCATCCTCGTGATTTCTGTGTCTAAACAGAAAGGACAACAATAAAATCTATCAAATCTGGAAAATTTGTCTCATTACCGAGTTTGAGAAATCATCCCGTAAGGGTTTGACCAAAAGAAGTTTTCCAAAAAACTTTTCGGAAATATAAATCTCGCTCTCTTTGAAACCGTGGAGAAACCCTAGACTATTCTCGGAAAACAGCACATCAAATCGGGTATGTTAGGGGATTTTTGTGTAGGATCTTTGATGTACTCAGGTTTTAACCACTAAAACCAACCGCAAGTGCACGGGAGTGCGCGGTAGTATATAGGGATCGAATTCCTCAGAGATCAAGGTTACACTATAAATCTTCGAGAGAAAAGTCAAGCTAGAACGACATGATTTTTGTTTTGATTGTTTCAGTTCAGAAATGTAAATAACAGTATGTAAATTAAGTTTCACAGATGAATAAAAACGCTAGGCCATGGGTATTCTCAGGAAAACATAAATCAAGTTATGAATGCTAGACATGGGATTCAGATTTAAACCATTCTCAAACTCAAACAACAAGCATAGTTTAGTTAACTTTCAGTAAACTAAACCCTATGAATTAGAAATCTAAAGATCAACTTCCGTTTTATCTAGAATTCTAATCATGCAATTTAACAAGTTTGAATTGTTCACAAGTTTCCTAACAACGACTGCCGTCGGTTACGAACACTTGTTCATCTAGATTCATTTCAGGAGTTTAAACAGTCATTTTTGGTGATTTTAAACAACCTAGAGATCATGAACTAGATGCGCAGTCCAGTTCAAGCAATAAGATACATCTAGATGAAGAACTAATGGGATTAACCCCTATCTAACATGTCAATCTCAATGATTCATAGATCCCTTCGATTCACCCTATTATAACTGTAGGATTACTCAGACATGAAATGAAGAACGCAGAGAATAACAAAATGGTTCATTGAATAAAAACGTGAAATCAAATAGGGTTCAGAAAGAGCTTCTCTATCAAGAGTATAGATTTCTTCTCCCTAGAGCTTACAATCTCCAAAAGCCAAAAGCAATCCAATGTTAAATGAAAACGTACTGAGAAAAAAAATCAGCCACTGCAACAAATAGGGTTCAACACGTTTTTCACGAAATCGCTAAACAAAACCGGTTCAAACATGAATAAAACCGAGAAATCCGGTTTTCTTGCGTGCAGACCGGTCTGGATCGACCACGGGATCGACCGATCCACTCCTGGATCGGTTGATCTGCATGATGAAGATCGACTCCCTCCTTATTTTGGTCGATCGAAATGTGTTCTGCAAATCTGTGCAAAATGGATCAACCAGGCGATCGATCAATCCAGGAGGGGATCGATCGATCCATGCTATGAGGATCGACTGGCTCCTTGCTTGGTCGATCGGAATTTATCCCGCACAAAAGAGCCGAAATTGCATCTTGGGATCGATCGATCCACTCCCTGGATCGATCGATCGGTCTCTATTTCGCACGTTCTTCTTTTCCTTGCTCCCTGTGCTCTAAACTCCATCCTAAAGCATTCCTGACCTGAAAAGACTCGATAAACAAGAACAAGACTCGAAAAACGGTTGAAAACATGGGTTAGAATACGCTAAAAACGCAATATATCAACTCCCCCAGACTTAGTCTTTTGCTTGTCCTCAAGCAAATTACCATGATCCGAGAAAGAGGTTTGAAAACGTGAAAATTCACATATCCTTTAGAACTTTGCGTTACCATTGTCAGTTGTAAGCCACATCTAATCGCACCAACCAAAGAAGGTACTCCATGTACTTGACCTCAGCTTAGCAACCCAACCGTTTTCAGCCCACAACTCATGAGAGTTGTCCAAAATCACCATCACCAACCCCATTTAGAGCTGAACGTGCAGTCTCATCGAGGGAATATTGATCACCAGACACATGTATTCTTACTCATTCAAGTTCTTGATCACACATATAATTTCTTTCCTTTCTCTTTTCTCGCTTCACTTAGTCAATTTCTCCCTACTTTGTAGGGTATCATTTTTTTTTATTGACTGAGTTTATTGGACAGGCTTCCATGAGACACAAGCACTAATGGTGGTTGCCACTAAGCACCTGGTTCACTTCTTTTTGACCTTTATCCTTTTCTTTTTGTTTCTCTTTTCATTTTTCATCATTTTTTTTAGAAGGAAAGAGAAAGGGAAACTATACTCACAAAAACTAGTCTTTTCAGACTTGAATGAGGAGTCCGATCCGATGTATGCCAAGTCCCAAGACAAGAGAAATCAAGTTTATTAGGTGGGGGGTCGGCTTTGGATCCTTCAGACACCCAAACAAGTATGGATGGTAATGGCAGATTAATCCACTTTGGTGTTTTCCACGTTGTACAGTCTGCAGTCATTAGCTGAAAGAATGGTCACTGAAACATTAGATAGACATCAGTTCCAAGAAAAAAAAAATCATAGTTCCAGACTTTTTTTTTTTTTTTTTTTTATGACTCGATAAAACGGACTGATTTGAAATAAACTGACTCAGCAAAGAAACAAACTGACTCAACAAAGAAACACAAGATGACATTAGTCCTAGAACCCTCCCCCAGACTTACTTCACACCGTCTCGGCGTGAAAAATAGATCCAAAGGAGAATACGACAAATGTAAAAGTATATAAAGATAAAGAAAATGATATAATACAATGGATAGAAAGAGATGATACTGATCACGCATGGTCGTCGGGACTGCAGCTCCTGCTCTGTCCTAGTCCGCGCCTGCGCCTAGGAAGGCGTGCATCAGGCTCTGAATCAGCTGCATCATCATTGTCCAAGGTGTCGGTATCTCTGTGTCCAGCAACATCAGGTATGTCTTCAATATCTTCAGCAGGCTCGGAAGGCTCGGAAGTCGGCGGAGCGCGGCAACAAGATGGGGGTGGTGGACAACGGACCTTCGCAAGTGCTCCCCAAATGGTCTGCATCATCGTCGAGAGCTTCCCAGTGTATCTGCAGTCCAGGCGAACTGCTGCTGCGGTGTACCATCCAAAGGTGGCGCTGCAGGGTCATACTGTCCCGTGTAAGCTGGCAGCAAGTACTCCATAGATGGGTGGGCAGTGTGATCAGCTGTGAAGTCCGGAGTAGGGTCATGCTCGTATTCTCTCTAAGCTGGACCTGAAGAAGAATAACCGCGGCGACGTTTGGCACCCGGTGCAGGAGGTGTGTAGAGAAGCTCAGCTGGAGGCCTGAAGCGCATGTTCTCCACAGATGTCAGAGATGTAATGGAAGGCTGTGGGAGCTTGCAGAGAAGAACCTCACCGTCTGGAAGGGTAAACGGTAGATCTTACCAGGGGAGAGAGTCCTGGTGTTAGTGAGGAACTGAGCATCGAACCTGCCAATAACATCCAAACAAGGAGTCCTCGAGAGATCGATGTCATGGTACTTGAAGATCCGAGTGAGGAGACCACCTATAGATTCATCCAAAGGCTTCTTGAAGTGCTCACGCAGGCCTCTGAACTTCCTAGCAAACAGCATATCTGCGAACAGTGCTCCCATGTTAACTGAAAGCTCTGCAGGAGGTTGCTCTCCAAAATCATAAACTGGTCTGAGAGCTGAAGGTAGCCCGTAGTGAATGAACTGTGCCTCATCTCCTGTAAGTGATCATGCTTCCTCTTTCCCTAGCAGAAGATGACCCAAATACTTGGCGACCACTCGTAGAACCGGATTCCTAATCATAGCAAGCTTAGCCTCTCTGGAAACATAGTTGGTCTTGGCTATCTCACTCCATAAAAGACAAGCCTGAGGGAAAGCGGGTAGAGAGCACACCTCATGTTTGGTTTCGAAGACAAACAGTGTACACAGCTGATGAATGCTCATCTCATAAAGCACTCCATGGATGAGGAAAGTAAGCTTGCCCTCGCTAGCCACCCTGTTTGTCTCTGACTTATAGTGCAGCTCGATGGAGGAAAGAAACTGTATCACCAACTCTGGATAAATGGGTTCAGGATCATAACCAAGAGTTCCTAGCCCCATGTTCTTCCACATTTTTTTGACATCCTGCATTTTTCCCAACCCCTTTGTAGTGTAGTCACAAATGAACTTGGTTGGTTTTAGCGGCATCCTCAGCAAACCATTGTAGAGAAGGTTATGGTAACCACTCCATCCAGCACTGTAATCGCGGTAAGCGTAGGGAGGAAAGTTCTTCAGAATGGACTTGCTAGTGATGTCCTCTCCTTTGTGCTTCGGAACCTTAGCAAATGGTGTCAACACCGGTCGTGGCCAAGGAGTTGCTGCCTGAATGTCCTTACTATCCGGTTGGACCGAGTTGGATGTATCAGCCATGTCCACATCCTGAGCGTCCGGTCGTGCTACTCCCTTTTGTTTCTGATTCTTCCTCGAGGTTGACTTACCCATCTTCTGCAATTAAACAAAAATTCGAGAATGAGTTTTCAATAATATGACAATAAGACACAATCGAACTCTTTCTAATTCTCAGTTCTTGCCCACTTTTTCCCCACTTTTTTTTTTATTTTCGGATTATTATTATTATTATTATTATTATTTTTTTTATCAAGAACAAAACCTTAAATCCTAAATCAACACTAAAACTATGAATTAATGCATGAGTTATGTCCGAAAACCTCCTTAATCAACATCTTAACACACGATTCAAGCCAAACAATCCTTAAAAACTCAAAAATTTTACCTTTGCACCTTATATTTTTGAACTCAAAAATGGATTTCGAGTTTCATACCTTTGCAGATCGAAGGAGATAGTGACAGATTCAGATAGAGCTCGCGAAATCGTATGGATTAGATCCAAAAATCATCAAAAACGGAGTGAAATTGAAGAAGTTATGAATTGGGGATTTTGGGAACCCTTTCTCTCTATGAACTCGAATTTGCAAAAGGGGAAATGAAAGTTTTTGATCCCAAAATCGAGTTAATAGACTCTGAAATCATGTTTGTCCGGTTCAAATCAAGTGGGAGTAAACCGGAGAAAACCGAGAAAAATCGATTTGGACTTACCTGGGTTGGGATCGATCGATCCCCAATTTGGATCGATCGATCCGTGATGGATCGATCTGTTCCCGATCGACTGGAGTTTGTTTGGTCGATTGATTTTACTTCCGTAATTTTCCGGAGTTTTTCGCTTCTTGGATCGACCAGCAGGTCGATCGGGCAGAATTGGGATCGATCGGGCAGAATTGGGATCGATCGATCGCTGTTTGATCGATCGATGGATCGAGTGGCTCGTGACACGGTCGGTCGAAAACTCTTCCGCAAAAATTGACCCTTCGGGATCGACCAGCAGATCGACCGGGCAAATGTGAGATCGATCGATCCTTGGTGATCGATCGATGGATCGAGTGCGATGTTGCGTCCGGTCGGTCGAAAACTGTCCCGCAAAAATTTACGATTCGGGATCGACCAGCAGATCGACCGGTCTAGGACCGACCGATCGATCTCGACCTGTACTTGCCCAAGTTCTTTTTTTTTTTTTTACCTGTAAAACTAAAAACAAAACCCAAATTCAAGTTGAAAAAGAAAATATGAAGAAAATATGTACACATACCAGAGGGTTGCCTCCCACCAAGCGCTTGTTTAACGTCATTAGCTCGACTTTGGCACCCTCTATGCTAGAGGTGGTTCACCAAGAGAGACAGCTTCTCCCTTAGGGATCTCTGAATAGGCTAGATATGGTTTCAGGCGTTGACCATTAACCACAAATTCACCACCATCATGATTCCACAGCACAATTGCACCATAAGGCTTCACTTCTTTGATCGTGTTATGGACCAGACCATCGAGATCTAAGCTTTCCAGGGAACAACTTCAGACGAGAGTTGAAAAGTAGAACCTGATCATTGGCAGTGAAAGTCCTTGGAATGATCTTCTTGTCATGATTGGCTTTAGTGCGCTCTTTGTAGATCTTTGAGTTTTCGAAAGCTAAATTTCTGAACTCATCTAACTCATTGAGTTGAATCATCCTTCTCTCAGCTGCAGATTTCATGTCATAGTTCATTTGCTTGACTGCCCAAGCTGCCTTGTACTCCAACTCCACTGGAAGATGACATGCTTTTCCATAAACCAGATGAAATGGGGTTGTGCCAATGGGGGTCTTATAGGCGGTTATGTATGCCCACAAAGCATCATCTAGCTTGGTTGACCAATCCTTTCGAGTTGTACCAACTGTTTTCTGCAGGATGTTCTTGATCTCTCTGTTAGAAATCTCAACTTGTCCACTTGTCTAAGGATGGTATGCAGTCGTCACCTTGTGCCTTACACCATTCTTCTTGAGAAGATTCTCAAACACCTTGTTGATAAAGTGTATTCCTCCATCACTAATCACCACCCTTGGCACTCCAAATCTTGGAAAAATGATGGACTTGAACATCTTTAAAACCACCTTAGCATCATTTGTAGGACTTGCTATTGCCTCTAACCACTTAGAGACATAGTCTACTGCGACGAGGATAAACTGATTGTTGTGGGAGGATGGAAATAGACCCATAAAATCAATGCCCCATACATCAAACACCTCAACTTCCAAGATAAAGTTCTGAGGCATCTCGTTTCTCTTGCTGATGTTTCCTTGTCTCTGACATGCATCACACTTAGAGACAAAGGAATGAGCATCCTTGAACATTTTTGGCCACCAGTAACCAACCTGTAGAATCTTCAAAACAGTCTTGCTTGCAGCAAATTGTCCAGCGTAGTTGGAACCATGACAATGGAATAGGATACCTGGAATCTCTTCTTCAGTGACACACCTTCTGAAAACATTGTCAGCGCACTGCTTGTACAAAATGGCTCATCCCAGAAGTAGCGTCTGACATCTTTTAAGAATTTCTTCTTGTCATTTCCAGTAAACTTAAGAGGTTCTTGATCTGCAGCTAGGTAGTTGGCAATCTCTGAAAACCAAGGCACCTTTGGAATGCTTGCATCTTTTACTGGCACATATCCATCATTGTATTGGACACTTACTGCATAGACAGTTTCTACCGGAAGAGTATCAGCTAGAGGTAACCCTTCTTCCACCTTCAGTCTAGACAGATGATCTGCAACTCCATTTTCAATTCCTTTCTTGTCTTTGATCACAAGGTCAAACTCCTGCAGTAAGAGAATCCATCGCAGTAACCTCGGTTTTGCATCCTTCTTTGAGAGTAGATATCTCAATGCAGCATGATCGGTGTGGACTATGACTTTGGATCCAACAAGATAGGATCTGAACTTCTCAAAAGCATAGACAATGGCCAACAGCTCCTTCTCAGTAGTAGCATAGTTGCATTGTGCATCATCGAGTGTCCTGCTTGCGTAGTAAATGACATGAAGCTTCTTTTCTTTCCTCTGCCCCAAGACAGCCCCCACAGCGTAATCACTGGCATCACACATCACCTCGAAAGGCAACTCCCAGTCTGGTGGTTGGACAATTGGTGCGCTGACTAGTGCTCCCTTGATGGTGTGGAAAGCTTCCAAGCATTCACTGTTGAAGTGAAACTTAGTATCCTTGCAGAGAAGACGAGTCAAAGGTCTTGCAATCTTGGAGAAGTCCTGAATGAACCTCCTGTAGAACCCCGCATGACCCAGAAAACTTCTGATTCCTTTTACTGAATCAGGTGGCTGTAGACTCGTCATCACTTCGATCTTAGCCTTGTCAACTTCAATGCCCTTTTCTGAAATCTTGTGTCCAAGAACAATGCCGTCTCTGACCATGAAGTGGCACTTCTCCCAGTTCAGCACCAGATCCTTTTCCTCGCACCGCCTAAGTACCCTGCACAGATTAGAAAGACAAACGGAAAACGAAGATCCATAGACAGAGAAATCATCCATAAATACTTCCATTATGTCCTCAATCATGTCAGTAAAAATAGACATCATACACCTCTGGAACGTGGCAGGCGCATTGCACAAACCGAACGGCATTCTGCGATAAGCAAATGTGCCATAAGGACATGTGAATGTGGTTTTCTCCTGATCATCTGGATGAATCGGTATCTGGAAAAAACCTGAATAACCATCTAAAAAGCAGTAGTATGGATGGTTAGCCAATCTTTCAAGCATCTGGTCAATAAATGGCAAAGGAAAATGATCTTTCCTAGTTGCAGCATTCAACTTCCTATAGTCTATACACATTCTATGACCAGTGACAGTTCTAGTGGGAATCAACTCGTTCTTATCATTTCTGATTACTGTTACTCCACCTTTCTTTGGTACAACATGCACGGGACTAACCCATTTACTATCAGAGATAGCATAAATTATTCCAGCTTCCAGAAGTTTCATTATCTCCTTCTTAACAACATCTTTTAGATTCGGGTTTAACCTCCTTTGATGTTCTATAGAATTCCTTGATTCATCTTCTAGATATATCCTATGCATACAAAGATCAGGTGATATACTTGGAATGTCATCTAGCGAGTAGCCTATTGCTCTACGGAACTTCCTTAACTCACACAAAAGTTTAGCAGTTTCAACGTTGTTTAACTCAGCATTGATGATCACAGGATAAGTAGAGTTGGGACCAAGAAATGCGTACCTTAGCCCTGCTGGAAGTGTTTTGAGTTCCACTTTTGGAGCTCTCAGTTCACTCCATGGGTTGAGATGATCCGCAATAGCTTTTGGTGTAGGTGATTTCCCTTCATCAAGGCTCAGAAAAGCTACCATGTGTGCCATTTGCACCCCAGAATTCAACACCTTAGCAAACCCGGCTGTATCCTCATTCAAGTACCCATGCTCACTCTCAGCTAGAGTAAGAGCTATCTCTAGAGGATCATCTCTAAGTAACTCCTCAGTCATTTCCTCATCTTCATCATCTTCTGAAGCATGGTCAATGGAAAAAGTATGACCATCCAGTGTAGGTCTTTTCAGCATTTTATCCACTTCAAACTTCATGATTATGTCTCCAAATGGAGATTTATCTTGCCTCTCTTCACATCAATGATAGCTCCTGCTGTAGCTAAGAATGGACGTCCCAAAATGAGAGGATCTTTAGGCTCTTGATCCAGCTCCAGCACTACAAAATCCGCAGGAATCTTGTTGTTTCCGATCACTACGTCAATGTCCAAAACAACACCAACTGGATGTCTCACTGAGCGATCTGCGAAAACTAGCTGGATTTTTGTGGGCTTAAAGTTGGTGAAACCAAGCCTCTTAGCCACAGTGTATGGCATCAAATTCACACTTGATCCCAAATCGCAGAGAGACCTCCTGAAGATAGCACCTTCAATCTCACATGACAATACAAAGCTTCCTGGATCTTCCATCTTCTCTGGAACTCTGTTCTGAAGCAGTGTGCTACATCTCTTGGAGATAGATATAACACTCTCCTTAGGAGAAGCCTTGTTTGTCACCAAACTCTTCACATACCTCTTCAAAGCAGGCATCATCTCAACAGCATCCTCGAATGAGAGTTTCACAGTCAATTCGCTAACCATTTCCTTACACTTAGCTGCTTCTAAATCTCTGCGAGACTTCTTTTGTTTCACTGGATATGGCAGTTTTGGTGTGTACACTCGAACTGGAGGAGGTGTGTCTACAGAAACTTCCACAGTCTCCTTCTCAACACTAGCTTCAACTGGTTCAGCAACCTCCACAGTCTCTGTTTCATCATTCACCACTACCGGTTCTTTAATCTCCATAGTTCTCCTCTCATTAGGAGGTAGCTCTTTACCACTCCTAAGAGTGATAGCATTAACAAACTCATTCCTGGGGTTTTGTTCATTTTTCCCAGGAAGAACTCCAGCAGGTCTTTTGACAGCTTCTGCGGTGTGAGCAATTTGAGTGTCGAGCTTCTTCACATGAGCTGAAAGAGATTTCCATTTGTTGTTCAGATCCTGGTACATGCTGTCAACCTTAACATTGATGTTGTCAATTTTGATATTTATCTCAGAAGCACTCTTTTGCTGGTTGATCATCAGTTGTTGCATCATCAGCTCAAGTTTAGATTCTTGAGCAGCTGGGATTGAGTTTGCAGCATTTGATGTGTTCCTGGGTTGGTAGGAGTTCTGCTGTTGCTTCTGCTGGTACCCTTGTTGTTGATAGTTTTGGTTCTGATTTCGGTTCTGTCCTGAGTTCTGTCCACCTTGCTGGTTCTGGTACCCTTGCTGTTGGTAGTTCTGGTTGTACCCTCTATTCTGCCCATTCACATAGTTGATTTCAGCTTGCTGATCCTCAAGTTCTTTATCAGAGAAAACATGCTGAAATGCTCCCTCTCCATTGTCTTCAACAGAGCTGACCATCTTCTGATCTCTTTGCATAAGCATGTCAATCTTTGCACTCATCTCCTCAAACTTCTTAGTGTCTACAGAGCTGACCTTCCTCGATCTATCATACTCCTCACACTGATTGCTGGAGCTAGCAGCTAGGTTCTCGATCAAAGTGTAAGCTTCTTCTTGAGTTTTCGTCATGAAATCCCCATTGCTGGCTGCATTGAGAGAGTTCTTGACAGTCCAGTTCACTCAGAAGATGTTGAGGATGTGCTCATTCGAGTACCCATGGTGTGGGCACTCTCTCAGATACTCTCTAAACCTTTCCCATGCTTCATTCAATGGCTCAAAAGCATTCTGCTGGAAATTTGTGATCTTACTTCTCAGGTTAGCTGTCTTGGATTTGGTGTAGAAACTGTCCAAGAACAAAGCTCAGCATTGATCCCAAGTAGTAATAGATCCTGCAGGTAGAGACTTCAGCCATCTCAAAGCTTTATCTCCCAGAGAAAATGCAAATAGTTTGCAACGAAGGTAGTCAGCAGGGACCCCATTGGATCTCGTTGTGCTACAGATTTCCTCCAGGTTCTCAATGTGATCCATAGGACTCTCAGAAGGCAGACCATGAAACATGTCCTGCCTGTTGATAGGAGGAGGCTGGATCGCAGACCGATTCTGGTAGAAGGCATGTGGAGTATCAATAGCTCCAATAGGGCGAAGCTGGGGTCTCCTTTGCTCTTGAGCAGGATGGCGCGGTGGAATACCACCACCAGAATTTCCAACCGGATTGTTAACTTCTTGCTCATTACCCATGTGGAAATTTTGGTTATCTCCCAATCCTTCTGGCAGATCTTGTTGACCGGCCATGTCTCTTCTTCTAGTTCTGTTGTTCTCTCTTTCGATTCTTGCTAGTTCTTCGTTGGAGACAATCACCAGATCCCGAGAACGTTGGCTTCTTGTGCTCATACACCTGAAACACACGCAAGAAAGATAAGAAAGAACGTATTAGTAACAACAAAAATAGAATTCTAGACTAGACTCTAATCCTAGATTCAAAGGTAACGCTATTGGTCCCCGGCAAAGGCGCCAAAAACTTGATGTAGTCAGGTTTTAACCACTAAAACCAACCGCAAGTGCACGGGAGTGCGCAGTAGTATATAGGGATCAATTCCTCAGAGACCAAGGTTACACTATAAATCTTCGAGAGAAAAGTCAAGCTAGAATGACATGATTTTTGTTTTGATTGTTTCAGTTCAGAAATGTAAATAACAGTATGTAAATTAAGTTTCACAGATGAATAAAAACGCTAGGCCATGGGTATTCTTAGGAAAACATAAATCAAGTTATGAATGCTAGATAGGGGATTCAGATTTAAACCGTTCTCGAACTCAAACAACAAGCATAGTTTAGTTAACTTTCGGTAAACTAAACCCTATGAATTAGAAATCTAAAGATCAACTTCTGTTTTATCTAGAATTCTAATCATGCAATTTAACAAGTTTGAATTGTTCACAAGTTTCCTAACAACGACTGCCGTCGGTTACGAACACTTGTTCATCTAGATTTGTTTCAGGAGTTTAAACAGTCATTTTTGGTGATTTTAAACAACCTAGAGATCATGAACTAGATGCGCAGTCCAGTTCAAGCAGTAAGATACATCTATATGAATCATATAGAACTAATGGGATTAACCCATATCTAACATGTCAATCTCAATGATTCATGGATCTCTTCGATTCACCCTAGTCTAACTGTAGGATTACTCAGACATGAAATGAAGAACACAAAGAATAACAAAATGATTCATTGAATAAAAATGTGAAATCAAATAGGGTTCAGAAAGAGCTTCTCTATCAAGAGTATAGATTTCTTCTCCCTAGAGCTTACAATCTCCAAAAGCCAAAAGGAATCCAATGTAAAATGAAAACGTACTGAGAAAAAAACTCAGCCACTGCAACAAATAGGGTTCAACACGTTTTTTCACGAAATCCCTAAACAAAACCGGTTCAAACTTGAATAAAACAGAGAAATCCAGTTTTCTTGCACGCAGACCGGTCTGGATCGACCACGGGATCGACCGATCCAGCAGTGGATCGGTCGATCTGCATGATGAAGATTGACTCCCTCCTTATTTCGGTCGATCGAAATGTGTTCCACAAATCCATGCAAAAACGGATCGACCAGGCAATCGATTGATCCAGGAGGGGATCGATCGATCCATGCTATGAGGATCGACTGGCTCCTTGCTCGGTCGATCGGAATTTGTCCCGCACAAAAGAGCCGAAATTGCATCTTGGGATCGATCGATCCACTCCCTGGATCGATCGCTCGGTCTCTATTTTGCACGTTCTTCTTTTCCTTGCTCCCTGTGCTCAAAACTCCATCCTAAAGCATTCCTCACCTGAAAAGACTCGATAAATAAGAACAAGACTCGAAAACGGTTGAAAACATGGGTTAGAATACACTAAAAACGCAATATATCAATCTTTGGTGAGTACCACAAAACGATGAACAAGCAGTAAATTAACGAGAATTGAGACTAAAGAGATGTTTTATTGATCTTTTGAGAATGGACTACAACGTTCGGTGTATAAACCCTAGTTATAGCCGCCAAGCTCTAATCTCTAAGTCTCTGAATGTCGATCCCTTGTTCTAGGGTTTGGCCTCCCCTTATATAGTCGAGTAGACGTTGGTTTAGTAGGTTAAACTCTTCCATATTCGAAAATATGGAAGAATTCTTTTAAGTAGAAAACTTCCATTTTACCCGGAGGCAGGGATGGAAGCAGGGGTCGGAACCCATGTTCCTCTCAGCAAGAATCTGGAGGCCGGTGTCCTGCCTAAAGCCTGGAGAATTTTCATACCGGAGTGTTTTTTCCCAACAGTTTGCCCCTTATTTATCGATTTCGTCATCGAATTTGGGAGACAACCTGTACACTTAAGTCAACCGGAGTTGCCCTATCTCAGCAGGCTTCCCTTAGCAGAACATCACTCCAGTAATTCCTTTTATCCAAGTTCTTCTTTAGGCCTAGACCGTGTTTGACCTTGGAGGATAGTTGATTTTCCAAGATAGACCGGAGTGTAATAGGTGTTCCTAGGGTCTGGACCTCTTTGGAGACGATCTCGCGGGGCTTGGACCCTGGTTCTTCATTTTAGTGGATAGCAGGACCGGAGTGCAGGGCTTGCGACTGGATGTAGCTATCTTGGGCTGATGCATGATTTTTTGGAGGAACTAATGATGCTTCAGTGGGCATCGAAACAGATTTTCCTCATGAGAATTTTTAAGAAGAGTCGATCATGTTCCAATTCTCCTCTCTTTTTTTCTGAGAGATCTTCTTTTTCCTTTATGAGACTCGAGTTTCCTTTTTGATGATAAAGCTTCTGTATTGATAGTTCTGGAAATATTTCAAAACGCCATCTTTCCTTTTTCTGGTTCCGCGATGAAGGATGGGCTCGGCGTATATATAGATCGTTTGGGGGAATAGTAGACTCAATCCACTTCTGCCCCTTGAGGTTTTAGCCAGGAAGAATGAATAATCATTTTGTTTTCCTACTTTTCCGACTTCGTTTGTGGGTGGTTGTATGAGGCCTCGTGCCTTTCTGCAGACCCTTTTTCATCCCCTATTCCCAATTAGGAAGAAGTTCTAGAGGCCGACAGTGAGGCGGTACCGATGACTCCCTTGAGGCAGCAACGTTTCCAATTGCTCGACGATGATGGTCCGTGCTCCAAAGTCCAGAGGAGGAGCTTGTGGATATCCACAGAAAATACTCGATTTCTTCTTTTGTGGAGTTGAAAAGCCCTTATGAGTTCCAACGTGCTCTAGACAAGGGATGAATGAAGTGGCCATTTTTGAAGCATATCTTGAGGCGGGTTTTAGGAGTGGTATCCCTTCCCTTATAGCCAAAGTATCCCCTTACTTTGGTTTCTCTCCTTCTCATCTTACTCCACTGACCTGCGAACTTTGATTGCTATCCAAGTACTCAGAGAATTTCACGGTATCTCGTTTGAGATACATGAGATGTTATACTCCTACGATTTTGCCCCTCTTGTTAACAAGAAGGGATTCTACCATATCCGCTCTTGCGAGGGTGCGCCTTTGGTTAAGGAGACGCCGAGGGGTATCAGAGGAAACTATCTCTTTGGGGATAACTGGAACAGGTGGTATATGTTTATGAAAGTTAATGAGGTTCTCAGTTACCGATGTTTTGGCGTACTGTCGGTAAGTCCTTCTTTCTTCCTGTTGGTTCATGAGGCCGTCACTTATAATTTTTGCTCACTGGCATTTTCTTTTGATTTCAGCCGTATCGCGCCCCGTGTCCTTTGGTGGAGAGGCGGCAGTGAAGCTAGCGATTGAGATTCCTAGACGATTTTGATGGGTAGTTTTCTTGGTGAGTCGGGAGGGCTTACATCATAGCCACATCTGGGGTAAGTCTCACTTCCGACTTTCTGTGTCGGCCATCTATGACGAATATAACAAGGCCAAAACGCAAAGAAGACGTCCCTCTTATGTTCCCCACCAAACATTAAGGCTCTGAGTGACCGGGGGATGGTTGGATTTCATCGTGACTCATTGATGGAAGGTCATCAAAGACTGCTCGGCGAGGTCCCCTTTCTCCGTACCCAGGTGCAAAACATGATAGCTCGTCAGAATTGTCGAATCAACAAGAATGTGTCTGGCAGGTGGGAGCTTTTGAGTGAATGGTTAAATAAAAGGGTCTAACATTGGAATCCTGAAGAGGAATACCGCCGATACTTGCTCCTCACCGGGGGAGGCGAACAGCTGAGGGACCGCCTACAACCATTGCTTCGGATTCCGTCATCGGGTCACAGCTTTTGGAAGAACCTTCTCTCTAGATGATTCTTATTTTTATTGCTTCCCGTATTTTACTTTCAATTGCTGGTGTTTTGCTGAAATTTTCAGGATTTTTTCCATTTGTAGCCCTTCATTTTCGGAATAATGGCTCTTCATGGCTTTTTTTTTTCTATATCAAGAAGACTTTATAGCATTTTTTATCTTTTGCAGCAGTAATTTAGATCTTTAGGGCGGCCTTTTCATTGAGATCCAAGCTCTATCTTCTATGATCTTGGGTAACGTTATTGCTTTCGAGTCGAGGACCTTCGGGATCCTGGGCCTGGTAGCCGCTTTCTCGTGTATTCTACCTTCTTTAGGTAGACTACTATTGATTGCGATGTAGATTCCTTAGCACATGACATCTCTCCAAGTACGTGGATCTGGCATATAGGGATGTGTCACATTCCATCTTATATGGGAAGGTTACTCGTGAATTTCTTTCGATGAGTCCGCAGACTTTTTCTTTGGACCTGGGGGTCTCTTTTTGTTTTTGAACCCGAAGGTTGATTTCTTAAACTCGTAGGTAATGGTAGGATCCTGAGATTATTGAACCCGGAGGCTGATTTAGAACCCGAAGGTAGCTTATAACCCGGAGTTTGCTTTGGAACCCAAAGGTTGTCTTAGAACCCGAAGGTTAGAACCCGAAGTTGTTTCAGAACCCCAGGATTGGTTAAAACCCATAGGTTGTTTTGGAACCCAGAGGTTGTCTTAGAACCCGAAGGTTAGAACCCGAAGGTTAGAACCCGAAGGTTAGAACCCGAAGGTTAGAACCCGAAGGTTAGAACCTGAAGGTTGTTTTAGAACCCGGAGGTTGTTTTATAACCCAAAGTTGTTTAGAACCTGGAGGTTGCTTTGGAACCCGGAGGTTATCTTAGAACCAAAATGTTAGAACCTAAAGGTTTTTAAGAACCCAAAGGTTAGAATCCCGAGGTTGTTTTAGAACCTGAAGTTTTTTTTTAGAACCCGAAGGTTAATTTACTTTGAGACCGTACTCCCCCCCCCTTGGGTAGGCTACTACCGATCTCGAATTGGACCTCGCCTTCTGCCACTTAGAAGTAGGCCACTATCGAGGTTTTAATGCTGCACTCTGCTTCATGCAGAAAGCCACTCTCATAATTTTATCTCGTGTTGGTGTGACTTTTACCCTGTTAGGGGTTAGGCAATCGCCTGTCTTATCGATCAGTGCTGGTGAGGGTTTACCTGGTGTAGTGACCCAAGCACTAGACTTGACGCTTTCCACATCTAGATAAGCAGGATTTTGAGTGTGCTCTCGGACTTTGCACTTTTTCTCTCTGTATCAATCCTGGGGTTTGTTTACAGTACTTTGCAAGTGTACTTTGTGCCCCCTGCGTTGTGTGTAGCACGTAGCGTTTGAACGCAGGGCACTTTTTGTACTAGAGACCCCAACATAAGTTTGGCACATGGCCTCTATGTAGGGACTTAGGTATTTTGACAGCATACTCTGGCCAGGATCAGAAGTTTCTTGAGACCTGATCCAGCTCGTATACCCATTGTCGTTACTTTGAACGTACCACTTTTGGAGAAGGGTTGGCCAGGATCAGAAGTTTCTTGAGACCTGATCCAGCTCGTATGCCCCTTTAAGTATATTGGTATTCCTATTACTCCTGTAGTCGAAACTGTTTTTGTTATATAGGCTTAGTTTGGAGACGTTTAACATAAATAGGGGTAGAAAACCATAATGCTTAAATAATAGATAATAAAGCATTAAAAATCATTATTCGGGGATCGTATTTCAAAATGGTAACCTTTGAGGTGTAGAGCGTTTCAGCAGTTGGGTTGGATCATGCCCTTGCTGTCATGCAGCCTATAGGCTCCTGCTCCCCACACCTCGATTACCTTGTAGGACCCTTCCCATGCAGGAGGGAGCTTTTCTGCTGACTTTTCTTTGGTATTGTCGTAGACTCGCCATAGAACCTAATCCCCTTGCTTGAAGGTCATAGTTCTGAATTTTTTGTCATAGTTCCTAGCGACATCTTGTTGGTAGGACCAGTTTCTCAATCATGCTGCCTCTCTTTTTTCGTCGAGCGGGTCAAGGCTTAATGCCATTATATCATTGTTCTCCTACTGAGAGATGGGTTATGATATGGTCATTTTCACGTGCCTCTGGTGGTACTGTAGCCTCTGTGTTGTAGACCAATGAGTATGGAGTTTCATGCGTGGCCATTTTTGGAGTGGTCTGGTAAGCTCACAGGACTCCGTGTAGTTCTTCTGCCCATCTCTCGTGGGCATCCTCCAGGCGCTTTTTAGTATTTTACCACTGTTTTGTTGGTAGATTCCACCTTTCTGTCGGACTGGGGATGTCTAGGCGTGCCGAAGGTGAGCTTTATGCCCTAGTGCTTGCAGAAATTTTTGAAGTTTTGGCTTGTAAACTGAGGTCCATTTTTAGTGACAAATTCTTGCGGGACTCCAAAGCGAGTGATCACATTCGTCCACAAGAACTTCCTTATTTGGAGGTCGTTTATTTTGCTGAGTGCTTCTTACTTGACCCATTTAGAGAAGTATTCAGTTATAACGAAGAGGAAGACCTTTTGCGCTGGCGCCATTAGGAATTTTCCTACTATATCCATGCCCCATTTCCTGAAAGGCCAGGGAAAACTTATGGACTTAAGGTTTTCTGGAGGAAGTTTGGAGACCGGAGCATGCCTTTGACGCTGGTTGCAATGCTTGGATTGTTTGTTGGCGTCTTCCGTCATTACCGGTCAATTGTATTCTAGCTCTCTCAGGTCTCAGTACCAGGCTATGGCCACTGGAATGAGAACCGCACCCTCCTTCGTGCAGTTCCTAGAGGATCCTGGCCTCTCTAGGCGTGATACACCATAGGTAAGGACCAAAGAAGGATCTTCTGAATAATTTCCCTTGGGAAATGCAGTATATTGCTGCTTGTTTCTTAATCCTCTTGCTTTCGTTGTGGTCTTCTGGGAGGATGTCGGTCTCTAGGTATTGCATCAGGAGAGTCATACAGGTTATCCCTTCTTCAATAGCGGAGATTTCCTCGGGCTCCGCCTCCTCCAACGTTGCCGTCCACTGGAGCACCAGCAGGGGAATACTCATCTGGTTTTTGGTTTTGAGGGCGGATCCGAGATTAGCTAGAGCATCAGCTTGGGGGTTCTTTTCCCTTGGGATCTGCGTGATCTTGCAGCTTTGGAACTTTTTGATAAGACGCTTGGAAATCGATATGTATTTGATCATACTGGCGTCTTTGGCCTGATATTCTCTCTGCACCTGATTGATTATCAGCTGCAAATCACTGAAGAGTCGGATATTTTCTGCCCCCATTTGATGGGCGAGTGTTAGCCCCGCGATTAAGGCTTCGTACTCACTTTCGATGTTGGTTGATTTGAAGTTACATCTCACTTCTCTCTAGGCTATATTTCCCGCAGATGAGGTGAGTACTATTCCCACTCCTACTCCCCTATCGTTACTGGATCCATCTACATGTAAGACCCATTCTCCTTCTTCTCATTTCTCGTTTGGGGATTAATCTCCTGGTCCGGAGTTGGAAGCAGGGCAGAAGAGAATTCAGCCACAAAATCTGCCAGGACTTGTGATTTTATGGCGGTGGCCGGTCGGAATACTACATCATATTCTTCCAATTCCACTGCCCATTTGGCTAGGCACCCTGACACCTCTGGCTTATGGAGGACCGTTATGATGGGGAACGAGGTCACAACCACGATCTGATGGGCCTGGAAGTAAGGTTGTAACTTTCGAGATTGCTATAGCGGGTTTCCGTGCTGAGGAGAGACTTGCTCACGTAGTAGATGGGGAGCTGTTTACTTCCCTCCTCTCGTACCAGAACAATACTTACCGCATGTTCTGATACCGCCAGGTATAGTAGTAGCATTTCTCCATTCAGTGGTTTCAATAGGGGAGGAGGTGCAATGAGATAGGCTTTAAGTTCGTGAAGGGCGGACTCGCACCTTTCGGTCCACTAGAAGTCCTTTGAATTCTTGAGAGCTTCAAAGAAAGCATGAGATTTGTCAGATAACCTGGAGATGAATATGCTTAAGGCTGCCATCCGGCCGGTTAGCCTTTGTACCTCTTTTACATTCTTGGGGGAAGGAATCAAATGAATAACTCTATTTTCTCTGGATTGGCTTTGATACCCCGGTGGATTACGATGTATCCGAGGAATTTCCCGAAGCTAACACCGAACGAGCACTTCGCGGGATTGAGCTTCATGATGTACTTACGAAGGGTGGAGAAGGCCCTTCTCCATTGACCCATCTATAGACTTTCTCTTATAGACTACGCATGAATGCTTTGAATCCTTATCCAATCAACAGAAAGCTACTATAGAAGTCTCTCAGTTTTGAGGACCGAAGGCAGTTCTCCGTGCACCGGACAGACTTCTGCCTAAATCTCCTAGCTTGGCATTGAATTCTGCTAGGAACTCCCAATTCTCTAGCAAATACAGCTCTTTTGATCATTTTCTAGTACCAACTAATTCGTTCGGGCGAGACATCTCACGATGTGCTACAAATGTGATATGTGATGTTCAGCCTCCATGGACTTGACTAAAATTTCATCGATATAAACCTCCATGGTCTGCCCAATCTGGTCCGCGAACATCATGTTTACCAACATTTGGTAAGTCGATCCTGCATTCTTCAAGCCAAAAGGCATAACCTTGTAGCAATAAATGACCCTTGATGTCATGAAGGAAGTCTTCTCCTTATCCTCCGGATGCATGAGTATCTGGTTATAGTCGGGGAATGCGTCCATGAAACTCATCAGTTGGTGTCCGGCCGTGGCATCGACGAGTTTGTCGATCTGAGGCAAAGGGAATGGGTCATTTGGACAGGATTATTGAGGTACGTGAAATCTTTGCATACTCATCATTTCCCATTGTTTTTCTTGACCACCACTATGTTGGCCAACCATTCCGGTTACTGCACCTCTCTGACGAATCCGGTGTCCAGCTGGCTTTTGACTTCTTCGTTGATGATCGCATCCCTTTCGGGGGTGAATTTTCTCCTCTTCTGCATGAGGGGCTGGTGTAGAGGATTGAGTTACAGTTTGTGCATGATAATCTCTGGATCGATCCTAGGCATGTCCACATGGGACCAAGCAAAGCAGTCAAAATTAGATCTGAGGAAGTCTATCAACGTTCTTCTCAATCCTTCGGCGAGTTTAGACCCTACCTTGAGTTTGGGAGTCGGGTCTCCTTCCGTCAATGGCACTTTGTCCATTTCCTCGACATCCGATTCTTCGGTGTGCAGGGCTGTAGGCTGCTCTGTAATTGCTATAAGACCTTGGTCTTTCCTTTCAGGGTGGTCTAGTAGCAAGACAAAGAGTTTTCTTGGTCTCCTGTGACTGCTTTTATGCCCAGGGGGTAGGAATCTTAACTATCTGGTTAAGTGTTGAGGGGACAGCTCCGATGTCGTGAATCCAGGGTTGTCCGAGTATCATGTTGTAAGATGACTTGCAGTTGACGACCAAGAATTTAGTTGACATGTTGATTTCCTCTACATACACCGGGAGGATGAATTCCCCCGTGGTTTGTTTGATCTCCCCACTGAATCCAATGAGTGGGGTGACTCAGCGTGTTAGTGCGCTTGCTTCCAACCTAAGATCATGGTAGACGGCTTGGAAGATGATGTTACTGGAGCTTCCATTGTCCACCAAAATCCTTTTTACCAGGCAGTTCGCTACAGTGAGAGATATGACCATGGTATCATGGTGCGGAGCTAGTACCTTCTCATACTCCTTGGCCACGAAACTGATCTTATCTGTACCTAGGAACATGCACTTCAACTTTGCTATTTCTTGACCATTCTTGGCGTTTTGAGTGCTCTTTTCCATGGCCAGATATGACGTGGATCACTCTCTCTTGGAGGCGGTGAGGCAGGAGCAGATTCAGTGGGCCAATTAGTTATCTTGGCCTTTTCGAAAAGAACTCCCATAGGTGTCCTTTCTTGAGCAGCTTGTTAACCTCGATTCTTATTGCGACGCAGTCTTCCGTCTTGTGACAATATGTCTTCCATAGTCTTGAACTGGTACTTGGTTAACTCCTTGTAGAGGTCCCCATCGGGGAGTAAACCTCTCTTGAAGGTGGAAATCACGGTCGGAGCATTTCACTCTGGAATGACCACCTTTTCTTGATTGAAGCGTGTTATATAGTTAGGTAGAAGCTCAGCTCGGTGTTGGAGAATCTCATAGCGATTGTCCGAGGTTTTCTCCTGGTTCCTGGTGCTTGCGAATTGCAATACAAACTTGTCGCTGAGAGCTGCAAAGGAGTGTATGGACCTGATAGGTAAGCTGATATACCATTGCAGAGCGGGTCCGATCAGGTTGAGCCAAAACCTTCGCACATGGTCACTTCTCTCAGTTCCTTTTGGAGGGCTACAGTGAGCATCTACTTCTTGTATTGGGAGACATGATCGTCTGGGTTGCTTGTGTCACACCCCCAGACCTGAGTAGGTCTGGAAGGACGAGTCATGGTTCGAGGAAACGAACTAGCCGGTCATATGACCAGAAGGCAAGCGTACCATGACCTAGAAATAAGGTTAAGTACATTATTTTACTAAATCTTAACCAAAGAGAAGGAAGGATACAAAGTTGGACAGGCTGGATGAGTAGTTTAACAGTTTGGTTGCGGGTTTGTGAAGCTCTGCCAGTTGGGCAATGCTCGGTCTAAGCTCAGTCTAGCTTGGACTAAACTAGGCCAGCTCCATGAGCTGGAAAACTAGCTCAGTCTGGTGGACCAGCTGGGAGTCAGCTCATCTTAGCTGGGAGTAGTGTTAAAGTCTTGGGCAGTTGGGCTAGGTCGGGTCAAGGTTGGGTCAGCCAGTTGGGTCTTGTGGTCCGGCCGTTGAGTCAATGGCTTGGACAGTCCCTAGGCTCGGTCCAGGGCCTTGGCAAAGGGTCCAAAACCATCTAGGAACTGCTAGTTGGCAGTTATAGGCGAAAGGTTGCATAGGGAGGCAGTTAAGACGAAGGGATGTCATGGGACCAAGAGGTGCCCATTCGCTTACCACATGGTGTCCCCTTGGCCTAGGCAGTTGCCCACGCTTTCTCCTATATATATGGGACCCTGGGAACGGAAATGGAGATCAGTTATTCATAGTATACAAAGAGAAAGTTGAAAAGGAGCGAGGAAGAAAGAGAGAGAGAGAGAGATCGGCTCATAACAAGGGTGATATTGCTTGTTTGGTGAATCCGGTAAGGATGATCGTTTGTGATAAAGGAAAGGCCGACCAGTATGGATAATGGAGGCAATTCGAGAGACTTAGAGAAGGGCTATAAGGTATCAGAGCACACGTTCAAGGTAATGGGTGTAACAATAGAACCATCACCCAAGACCATCAATGGGTATAATCGGGTTTTCGGGTTGGTTATGTGTTTGTTACATCTGATATCTTCCTTAACTATTTCAATTACTTCTTCTTCTACTCTCTCTCAATACTTGCGTGTATATTAGAGTTCTAATTGTGTCAGAATGATTTGGTAGTGAACCAAAGTCATGTCCGAGTGAAACCATACTTGCAATCTAAGACCATGTGTCGGATCTGTTGGTTCGATTGACCATGGCTTGAACTCGGTTCTGGTCTGGTGTATTGTTCGGTGTTGATGGATTCTATTGGGCTCTAGTTGGGTTACTATTGGGCTAAAGACTTGGTCGGTACATTTGAGTGAATCCTGGTCCAATGGGCCAACACATGCGGATGATGGAATCGACTATGTGAACGGTTCTATGGGTTTGCGATTGCAAGGGGGGATTTCTGAAGGGTCGTTTGGTCTGTGGGGTTGTTGGTTGAATGGATAAGAACCCAGAAGAGTCGGTCTATGCATGTACAATGTCAAAGACCAAAGAATGGGATCAACCAGTCCGTGTACTCATTCGTGTGGTCGATATGGGTCATGGGTGGTTGGGTTATGTGATTTGGTGATATGTGTTTGTACCTGGAATGGTTTCCAAGTTATGGCCGTGTCATTTTTATCTAGTGACCACTCTCACTGCTAGTTATCAACCGTGGTGTTGGTAAGCTATGTGCTAAGGATTGGCTGAGAGCCATGTCGAAGAGTATGGCTAGTATTGTGTTATGGACGATGAGTACTGAGCCTTGGTGTGATTGTTCAGTGAAGGCCGTGTATAATCTGATCATAGTTGAGTATGGACTACCTGATCCATAAATAATGGATCAAGGTGTCATAACTACCCTGATTATTGAATGCACTGGTTGGTAAGAACAAGACATATCTATTGTTTGGGATATAGTCGATGGCCGATCAGGCAAGATGAATACTCATCAGTTCTAAGTCATATGAGGATGGTTGGTTGGTTGACTTAGGATCTGATGGGAATTGTCAGTCCATTGGATGTACAAAGGTTGTAGGATGTTGCATATGCCGAGAAGGGCAAGATGCATATCCTTAAATCATATGAAAACTTCTCAAGGATTACGAAGTCAGTGGGGTTGGTTGGCTGAATGACTAAGTACCTAAGGGATGATTGTTTAATGCAGGAACAAAGATAAAGACCAATAAGAGACCCAATGAGTTTAATGGTTAGTTCATGTCAATGGAGGACCGATGAGCAAATGAGCTCTGTGAATGTGGCAAAGGTAAGTTCTAGCAATAGTTGCATATAACTAGATAGAATGGTTTAGAGGAATGCAACCTAAGATTCATATGACTTGGTTTGGGTTTTGAATGAACCTCTAAGCTAGTTGGTAGTTGAGTAAACTAACCAAGGCTGAGGTTAATCGGCCAGACAAGTGTTAGATTGGTCTTAGACCAATGGTAATTAAAGAATATTCCGCTGCGTTTAAGCTGAAATGATCTAAGCTATGAATGACTAAGGAAGACTTTAGCTTAGGTTTAAATTATCCCTCGCCTATGGGCAATATTATAAATAAAGGGCAAAAATTATGAGGTTCGGTCCGGAAGTAGACCGAACAACGTGAGGCATCAAAAGTTTCCTAGGCGGCCGGGATCAGGTCTCACAAGTTGGTATCAGAGCCAGGTTGATCCTGTTTAGGACTGTGTGTGAAAATGTTAAACTTCAAACCGAAAATTATTTCTGAAAACTAAGTTAACTATGAAACCTTAGTTGTGGTGAGTCAAGTGAGAGTTGAGGTATGTTAGAGTATCATGCTTGTGAACGGGCAAGTTCCAAGATGAACCGGCATAGCCATAATGAACGCTCCTAGGGCAAGATCCTGAAACAGAAAGGTTGGTTGATTTAGTTATCAGAAGTAATGGACGGATTAACGATGTTAAGCATATTAGTATGATGGGATTGAGGTATATTATAAATGCTCTTGCGAGTGGTGTGAGCATTCGCAAAAGTAAAACACCTTGGAGAACGGTAGGGGACGTTTTTCAAATGTGTGATCAAACAAAGATCCTACTCATATAAGGACCTTATGATTGGTGGTGTGGGAACACACGTGCTTTCCGATACAGAGGCTACACATAGTGTATTGAGTCCAGAGTCGATCGGAAGGGATTATTCCATGTGAGAACTGGGGAATGTGGCAGGATAGTGAATGTTGCGGTGGGCAAGTGATTCATTCGCTAGGACTGATTGAAAGCATTCTCGTGTCGATCCAGAAACAGGGAACTGCCTGTGGATCTCATTGTTGTCCCTTTAAAGAATTACAAGGTAATCTTAGGCATGGACTGGTTAGGGAAGTATCGGGCCACCATAGACTGCCCTAGTGGTTGTGTTTGGTTTAAGGATGGGGATCAACCCCCGATTACATTCCAAGGAAAAGGACCGGCTCTGGGATTCTTTGTGGTATCAGCAGTCCGTGCGGAAAGGATGCTGAAACGAGGTTTTGAGGCATTCTAGCCACCACCGCCACAAAGGTAGTCGAAGGGTGTGGTAACCCGGATGGGATTTCGTTGGTTGATGAGTTTGCGGACGAGTTTCAGTCGCTACAGGGCTTACCCCCTGATAGGTGTGATCCATTTACAATAGAACTAGAACCATGAACGGCTCCATTATCTAAAAGTCCTACCGCATGGCTCCTGCCGATATGGCCGAGCAATTGAGGACCATTTTGGTATGAAACCATCCAGAGATGGATTAGGGTTGGCATACGCAAACCAATCAAAATATGATCAAGTCCATGTGTGGACAAGAAGTGGAATTTGATTGAGTCCATGAGGCGAGGATCAAATTATGGCGAAGTCCAGTGATGGAACTAAGTCGTGTTTAGGGCAAGATTAGTCTAGTAGGAACTAAGATCTAAATGTGGCCAAGTTGGAAACGGCTGTGGCCGGTTAAAGGCTTGATCTAGTATGTGGTTACTTGGATCAGGAACCTTAAACAAGAGAATAAGGTTGCTAGGACTTGACAAGTACATCGAGTGGCTTGGAGATTGGTCAAATCTACTAAGGCTTGATTGTGCAGCACGTTCCTAGGAACTGGATATGATCTAGTCATTGACATGACTTAATGGGTACTAGGACCACAACCTAAAAAGTTGGGCCAGTGACACAAAGCATGTCTTTGATGAGATTACAAGATGTATCAGCTAAATGCAAAATGGATGATCGGGAAGGTCTGGAAGCGGTGAACAAGGCTGACCTACTCACTAGAATTCGGATAGCCCAAGGGCTGGATGAGGAAATGAAAACGGTTGCCAGCAATGACAAGATGGAGTAAGAGATCACAAGAGACGGTACCATCTTGGTTCATAGGCGAGTCAGTGTACCCAAGGATAAGAGTCTTAAGGAGGAGATTATGAGAGAAGCTCATAAATCCAAGTTCGCAGTACATCCTGGTGCTACCAAGATGTACCACGACCTTACGAGATATTATCATTGGATTCATATGAAGGCGGATGTGGACGAATGGGTGGCTAAGTGTCCCACTTGCCAACTCATCAAGGCTAAGCATCAGGTTCCTAGTGGGTTACTTCAGAGTTTGCCAATTCTGGAGTGGAAGTGGGATCACATCACAATGCACTTTGTGACTGGGTTCCCCACAACCAGAAACAAGAAGGATGCGGTTTGGGTCATAGTGGATCGCTTGACTAAATCAGCACACTTCTTGGCTATCAGAAAGTCTGATGGTGTCGACCGGATCGTTTGTAAGTACTTAGATGAGATTGTACGGTTGCATGGTATACTAGTGACTTGGTGTGTATTTTGTTCTAGCAGGGTAATGAATATCCTAAACAATCAACTTTCAAATTAACCCTAATCTTAACACACTCTATAATACTCTTGTCAAAAGAGGTAAGGTGTAGTACTTAGGGATCGAATCCACAGAGAGCAAAGACACACAATAGATTTTTTATTTCTAAAGACTAAGCTAGGTGAATATATATATTAGTAATGAATAACCAGATTAAGAAAATATTCCTTGTCAAGAAGTATGATGCAATATGGAAATATTCTTTGTCAAGAAGTAGGATGCAATATGGAAATATGCTACTATTGTAAATATGGAAATATTCTAGATGTAAATATAAATGTAAATATGCTAGATCTAGGGTTTCAAGCTTTATGAATTATAATGGATAGGAAGCACATAAATGTAAATATTCTAGAACTCAAATGTTAACTACTATGATCCGTTTTAACTCAAACTCTCGTATGCGAATAAAAGGAATGACCATCGATCGACGACTAAGGCCTGGTGTCGATCGATGGTGAAATCATAAGAAAGTATGGACGAGATTTGATAAGTCCACCAGACTTATTAGACCAGCTCTCGCATGTATATAACAGCCTTGTTCAACATAATCTATTATGGCACAAAAACTACTCTCGTAGTTGTCCATGTCCTATCATCGAGATTCTAGTTAGCTACTCTAGAATGCAAACATTAAGCACAACTCAATTGATGGATATTAACTTAACCTAAAATTCTATTTTTGGGCTAATCCATATATGCTATTATTCAACCTTAAATCTAATTAGTAACTACTCAAGCATGACATCACATAAATTATAGATGAATAGAATATATTAAATAAAATATAAAAACCAAAGGAGTTCCAGGAGGACTTTGAAGGTGTCTCTCCTTTCTTTCCAAATACAAAATGAAACTAAAAATGCTCTGTAAAACTCTGTCTCTCTCTTATTGTTGTCTCTCTTACTGTTGTCTCTCTTTTATTTCTATCTTTTTCAAGACATAAATATAAAAACCCTAAGTCTAGGTCAAAACTCGTCCAGGGTATTTTTGTCTTTCTGACTTGGGCTTTGATCATCGATCGATGGCAAGTGTGCTGCATCGATCGCTCTCGAGCTTAGATCATCGGTCGACGCCAAGTGTGATCCATCGATCGATGGCTTCATCGACTCACTAGATGATCAGCTACGGATTCTTCTCTTCTAAAGGCTCCAAAAGCTCTAAGTATCTCATATATCTCCAAAACGTTTTTGGACCTGTAAAGACACTAAAACATAACCTAGATACAATAATAGACTCTAAATAGAGCCTAGAATTTGGTCTAAAACTGGTAATAAATAGACTATATCAACTCCCCCAGACTTAACCTTTTGCTTGTCCTCAAGCAAACAAGTCTGTGAAAGAGGTTTTAAAAAGTGGGGACTCACACAATATCTAAGTATAACTATCACCTTACTTTGTTGCAACCACTTCCTATCAAGTCAATCACATATAAAAATTATATACCCTATCCTAGTATAGCAACCAAATCCATTCTACCAACAACTTAGCAAATACTAGCTTGACTCGCCCCTCTACTGATCTCATTTCTTTGCATAAAATAAAAGTGATTGCCTTACCTTTGTAAGTATCTGAACAACTAGGTACAAAGTCTTCTTTGATCCCTTTCTTCCCTTTTTTCTCTCTTTTCTGAATCTTTTTAGATCTTTTCTTCTTATTATTTTTCTCTTTTTCTTTCTTTTTTCTTTTTCTTTTTGAGACAAGTTGTAGGCGAATTAAGGGGTCATAGGTAATTTACCTACCCCTCACTTCCAGCAACGTGTGATCATTCCTTTGAATAATTGGGATCATCCCTCTGCATCTTGGGAAATCATCTCAATCTTTTAGACTTTTAAGTAGATGTTGAAGAGAGAGAGAGAGAAGGGAACCAAAGGTGTAATGACTTGTACCTACAAACTTGCAAAAGGAACCCGATCCAGTGTATACTAAGCCCCAAAACAAGCTGATAATGTCAGGATTAGTGTTGGAAATCAGCTTTGGTTCCTTCAAACTTTCTAAGCAAGTGTGATATAATGGCAGGATGATCCACTTTAGTATCTCTAGTAATCTCTGCGAATAACCTTCTAAAAATGGTGCTAAAGTGTGGTTAGTCAATAATATTTTTTTGATCATAATCCATTTTTGACTCAATAAAACTTTTTGAAAAACTTATATATATAGCAAATAAAACTCAAAACAAATCAAATAGCGTTAACGAACCTCCCCAGACTTAAATTACACTGTCCCCAGTGTAATCTGCCCCAGTTTGGCTAGGAAAAATTTAAATCATAAATAAGTAGTTTAAGTAAGAAACTCGATACCAGACTCCGTAATGAGTGTGGATCGATGTGAGGTATGATATGTTGATTGATGGTCGCGATCATTTATTGACTAATGGTGAATCTGTGGTATCGATCGATGTCTGACCTATAAGTTCCTGCTTTTTTTTTATTAGTATAAAACTCAAAATAGTAATTAATATTAGTAAACCTCCCCCAGACTTAAACAACACTATAATGAGTGTTATTCAGTCTGGGATTGGTGAGGAAAATAAATCATAAGGACACAATTTGATAAAGGAAAATGGTATACCTGCTTGCTGATGGTGACCGTCGATCGAAACAGACTTATGTTCCTTTTTCTTAAAAACCTGTAATAATATAAATGAAGTTTACTAGAATGACTCAAATTAATTGTGTTATTACTAGAATGACTCATATTTTTAAAAACTATTACAATATTTTTCTGGTCGAAATTACTCTTGTCTATAGTTATAACAAAAAAAAAACATTACGAAAGTACCCTTAACATTTGGTCGTCGGCAGATTTATTTTCAAAAAAAAAATCTATCGACTAATAAGTCTGTGTAAAAAAACTGTTTAGAAAAATAAATCTATCATTAAGGTGGTGTCAGACTTTCTTATAAACGTCAGATTTGTTGCTACGGCAGAGTTTATTGTCTTGTATGAATAGAAAACATATTTTTAGGAATATATCTGGTAAACAAGGTGGCAGATTTTTCATAAATGGTCGATTTTTATGGTCGACCTATTTTCTTATGGTTGATTTATTTTCCTATGGTCCACTTATTTTCTTATGATAGATTTATATAACCGACTTAAAATGGTTGATAGACTTTTTATTTTAGTTGGTGTTACATTTGTTTGTATTTAATTTAGTTTTTTTTCCAAAATCAATAAGAACTATTAAATCATTGTATTTTTCGTTAATAGTAGACGTTGTTTTTAAATCCACATGATATCCAAATACAACAAGACAACATTGTGATTAACGACAATCCAATATAAAACATCTGTAAAACCTGCATAATTATACATTCATCAATGCATAAACCAAAACTAGTAATTTATACATCCATCATTCATAAGCTAAAAACCACAAAGTTATACATCCGTCTAAAGCCAAAAACCAGCAAGTTATACATCCGTCTTGTCATCCTTCTTGTCGTCCTTCTAGTTGCATAATCAAAGTTCTAGAAAAAAAAACAGAAACAAAATTATGAATAATCAAGGCAAGTTATAAATAATCAAGGCTACTAGCCGTTTAGATTCAAGAAGCCAATGTCCTCCTAGCTTGATGTTTAGTGAAATCCTTTCAGAAACAGTTCAGACATCTGAGACAGCTTTAGATTCCCTGCCAAATTATATAACACAATTGGTGTTTAGCTCGTGCAAATAGGAAAATAAAAAAGAAAACCATTTGACACACTGATCGGAAAATGCAGTACCTCTGTGTTGATGTCGTCGTGAGAGAGAGACCCGACAGTAACAAGCTTTGTTTCTTCAACATAAGTTGGGTCCATCACCTGCATAACAACACAATCCCATTTTCTTATCTCTTAAAAAAGAAGAAGAAACAACGACAACACAATCTCATTATCACGAGGTTGCTTTTGTTCAAAAATCCAAAGAGTGGTAAACACACATAAAAGATCATCTTATAACCAGAACCTTGAACATGAAGGGGAGGGGAATTAATGTAGCGAATAGAACCTACCCTCCGTTGTCCAAAATGTGAAGATCAATGCGAACAGACCAAACCTTCTTTCCAGCTACAACGCAGATTGAATCTGTATCTATCAAATAATCTTAACAACAAAGAACAACAAACACGATTAGGATGGATTTATGACTTACGACTTCAAGTTTCTGGGAATCGAAGGCGGTGGTGACTTAAATCGGTGGTGTGGATTTAGGGTTTGTCGACGACAACAAACAGGAAGACGAGATGGGGTTGGGGTGTTCGGAATTGAAGACGGTCGTGACCTTCGAAGGTGGTGTCGGAGAAAGAGCTGTCAGCAATCGGAGATGGAAGCTTTTCATTAGAGTTCTCTTTTGGAGTCGCCGTCTCCTGCGAAAGTGAAAGAGAGAAACCGATTTTCTGTGTTTTTTAGACAATTATAAATTTATTCCTATTAATAAAATATAATGGCAAAACAGTGAATAATGGGGCTTAGGCTGGTTTTCTGGTATTTTTGTTTTCTTTATGAGTTATTCTAGTAAATATAAAATTATAAGAGTTATTCTAGTCATTACATGTATGATTTGAGTTATTTTGAGTAATTTCTCATAAAATAATAAAATCTGAAATTAGACTAATGTTATCAAAAAAATAATTAAAATTTACTAAATAGTGGGTTGCCTCCCACTCAGCACTTGGTTATAGTCTTAAGCTCGACTTTTGAACTTTCTGACTAGTATGGAGGTGGATTAACACTTGGAAAACAAGTGTCTACATCTTCTCTGCTCATCTGAAACCATGTACCAATGAAGCTCCTCATTGTTTCATCACTTCTGGTTTTCTCATTGTTTGTAACCTCTCTAGCAGCTTCCATTGAATGCATTCTTCTTTGTAGATTCTCAATGATGCGCTGTAGCATTCTAAGTATTGCAGATGTGGTCTCTGATATATCTTTCAGTTGTTGAGAAATATATTCCTTCATTAGGCTATGAGAAAAAGCAATCTCATCAAACCTATCTTCCAGTTGTGTTTCTGCTGCTGTCTTCTGCCGGTTGGCTTCAGTGTCGATCGATGGTCGTAGGGTGCCGTCGATCGATGGTCGTAGGGTGCCGTCGATCGATGCTCGTTTATTTGACCTAATCGCATGATGTCTTTGTATAGTATCCAAATCTTGCTTCATCTCATCCATGCGTGTAGTCAGACTGGTAAGGCATCTGTCTATAGGATAGTAGACATCATCAAGCATTGTGTAGAATTCATCCAGTGACATCTCTTGAGCTTTGTAGACCTCATGCACAATATCATCAATCTTTATTCTGCTGTATGTCATGTGATGTTCCATAGGCATACTGATCCTTGCTGCATGTTCCGGTAGACATATGTAGCTCTGCTCAAACATAGTAGCTCTCTCTAGAACTGCTCTGATGTCTTCAGCTTGCACATTCACTACTCTTCCGTCTGTAGCTCGTGCATTACCATTTTTATCTCTGTAGATGCAATACTCATATTTCTTTTCCCAATGGAAAATTTTTCTTTCTTTAGCATCGAAAGCTCTCGTTCCATGCTCGATACAGCCGTCGATCGATGTTGGGTGTGTCCTGTCGATCGATGCTGAATGCTCCGGATAGTAGGCAGTTGAAGTACAAAGTTTGTGGAACTTCAGAATGGTACCGTCGATCGATGCATACTGCCTGCTGTCGATCGATCTGAGATGTGGAAGCATGTACGGAATATTACGAATCTGCTCGATCTTCTGCTTCTCTATGTCGATCGACGCTGAACGAGGTGCGTCGATCGATGCGCGTCTATCCAATTTCCCCCAGCTGGAGTTGTCTGATACAAGATCATGATATTCAATCAGCTCTCCGTCGATGATGGTGTATGGTGTCCGTAGATCAATAATTGTTTACCGAGTCGTTGCCCGAACAGATCTTCATCTCCGTTGGCAAGTTCAGACTCGTCTTCTTGGTCATTATCGATCGATGGCGTATGGTTGCCGTCGATCGATGTCGTTTTCCCGAATTGATGGGAAATTTGGAAAACACCAGCCTCTTTTAGTGCGGTACCACGGCACTCGATTAGCTCCTCCTCTATGTAATCTTTGTCGTATTCGAGGTAGGCTAGGGTGTAACTGCCATCTGCATGGCAGGTGTTTCTGGGGTGAGGCCGTCGATCAATAACAAAGGGTGTGTGTCAACCGATTGCTGAGCAGCAAATGCGTCGATCGGTGCTATGGGTTGGGTGTCGATCGATGCTCCATCCTCAGACTCCTCGTTGAACTCATAATTGCAGAAGCATGTGGCCACAAGCTCTGCATCATTAGAAAACTTTTTGAGGGTAGCCTTGTTCTTATTCTTAACAGGTTCATAGAAAAAGTTTTGATCAATTAGGGATAGATACAACCTGATTTGTTTCATATCGCATAAGGCTTCCACTGTAGCCATAAATGCTCTCCCAAGTAGTAGTGAAGAACTCCAATTAATCTGGATGTCCATCACATGGAAGTCTACTGAGACCAAGGTGTTTTTGATTTGCACTGGAACATCTTTTACAATCCCTCCTGAGTTCACTTTTGAGCAGTCTACAAATGCGAAAGAATCGTTTGAGGGTTCCACTTTCAGGTTAAGCTCTTCTGCCATAGTTTTTGGCATGATGCTTATTGATGATCCAGTATCACAGAGGGCACTGGGGTATTCGTTGCCTTTGATCAAACCTGGCACCGTAAACTTCCCATGGTCACTTTTCTTCTTCAGGAAAGTCCTCTGGTTCATCCTTTCCCTAAGGTGATTGAATATGATCTCTATATCTTCTTCTGTCTCCCTAGATTCCTTGAAAAATATCCACAACCTGTGTGTATAGTAAGCTTCATCAAAAGGGATGTCTAAGGGAATTTTGAAGACTCTTTTAACAAAGCTATCTATCTCTTTTTCATTGGCTTCTCTGCATTGATGTTTGGGGACCTTTTGCTTCCTCTTGGAATGGCCTTCATCTTCTCTATCAAGATCGATGGCCTCAGATGTGTCAGTATTCTGTGTTGAAGCTGTCGTAGTCGGACGCACAATCAAATTGGCATTGATGCTTGGCAGTCGAACCGGTTTCCTCATCTGTCTATCGACACTGAATGGAGTGCGTCGATCGATGCTGCTATCTCTCTGTCGGTCGACTGTCTCGTGCCTATATCGACCAACGTTGGTCGAGTCACACAAAGCTAATGATGCTGCATGAGCTGTTGTCGATCGACACCAATGCGAACTGCCGATTGACATAGAGCTTTCCACACGAAAATGTCCTTGTTGGAGCTTTTATCTCTTAACCTCCTGCCAAAAATCATCATCAATCAATGCATTGACATGGTGCTTCTGCCCATCCTCCTTGATTCTTTGACCTGCTGCATTACACAAATGACCTTCGAGGTAATGCAAGTCTCCACTCTCATCTCTAATCAGTATCAAGGTAGCAACCATCTGAACTCGTATGCGTTTGTCGATCGATGCGGGTTGGATATCGTCGATCGGTGCTAAGTGGTTAGTGTCGTTGGATGAGAGTATGCTGATGTCGATCGATGAAGGTAGGTCAATATCGATCGAATCACGTCTAGTCGACGGTAGAGTTCGGATGATGGTCGATACGGTCCGTGAAGAAGTGTCGGTCTACGCGGTACTAGTGTCATCGATCGATTCTTGTCGTATTTCTTTACGGATTGAGCATTCAATTCTGTCAGGGTCAGTGAGTGCTATCAATTCTTGTCCTTTGTTGCTTTTGGTGCTTCTTTGCATGTACCTGAAAACAAGAAAAATAAAAATTAGTAGTAACTTGAAAAATAAGTAACACACTTAGACTAAATCCTAGATATTAAATCTAATGGCGATCTATGCTCCCCGGTAACGGCGCCAAATTTGACTTGGTGTGTATTTTGTTCTAGCAGGGTAATGAATATCCTAAACAATCAATTGTCAAATTAACCCTAACCTTATCACACTCTATAATACTCTTGTCAAAAGAGATCAAGTGTAGTACTTAGGGATCAAATCCACATAGAGAAAATAACACACAATAGATTTCTTATTTCTAAAGATTAAGCTAGGTGAATATATATATTAGTAATGAATAACCAGATTAAGAAAATATTCCTTGTCAAGAAGTACAATGCAATATGGAAATATGCTACTAATGCAATATGAAAATATGCTACTAATGCAAATATGAAAATATTCTAGATGTAAATATAAATGTAAATATAAATGTAAATATGCTAGATCTAAGGTTTCAAGCTTTATGAATTATAATGGATAGGAAGCACGGAAATGTAAATATTCTAAAACTCAAATGTTAACTATTCTGACCCTTTTTAACTCCAACTCTCGTATGCGAGCAAAAGGAATGACCATCAATCGACTGCTAAGGCATGGTGTCGATCGACGGTGAAATCAGAAGGAAGTATGGACGAGATTTGATAAGTCCACCAAACTTATTAGACCAGCTCTCGCATGTATCTAACAACCTAGTTCAACAGAATCATTCTGACACATAACCTACTCTCGTAGTTGTCCATTTCCTATCATCGAGATTCTAGTTAGCTACTCTAGAATGCAAGCTTTAAGCACAACTCAATTGATGGATATTAACTTAATCTAACAATCCTGTTTTTTGGCTAATCCATAGATGCTATCATTCAACCCTAAATCTAATTAGTAACTACTCAAGCATGATCTTTGTCACACAAATCGTACATGAATATAATATATATGAAATAAATTATAAAAACCAAAGGAGTTCTAGGAGGACTTTGAAGGAGTCTCTCTTTTCTCTCCTAATACAAAATGAAACTAAAAATGCTCTGTAAAACTCTGTCTCTCTCTTACTGTTGTCTCTCTTTTATTTCTATCTTTTTTAAGACATAATTATAAAAACCCTAAGTCTAGGTCAAAACTCGTTCAGGGTATTTTTGTCTTTCTGACTTGGGCTTTGATCATCGATCGATGGCAAGTGTGCTGCATCGATCGCTCTCGAGCTTAGATCATCGGTCGACGCCAAGTGTGATCCATCGATCGATTGGCTTCGTCGACTCCCTAGATGATCAGCTACGAATTCTTCTCTTCTAAAGGCTCCAAAAGCTCCAAGTATCTCATATATCTCCAAAACGGTCCTGCACCTGTAAAGACACTAAAACATAGCCTAGACACACATAATAGAATCTAAATAGAGCCTAGAATATGACCTAAAACTGGTAATAAATGGGACATATCAACCGGCCAGCATTGTCTCGGATAGGGACTCGAGGTTTGCTTCTCATTTCTGGCAGGCTTTTCAGAAAGCTTTAGGAACGAGGGTACACATGAGTACAGCCTATCATCCGCAGACGGATGGTCAGTCGGAACGTACCATTCAAACGTTGGAAGACATGTTGCGAGCATGTGTCTTGGACTGGGGTGATTCCTGGGAAAGATACTTACCTTTAGTGGAGTTTGCTTACAACAATAGTTTTCATTCGAGTATAGGCGTGTCGCCATATGAGGCTTTGTATGGACGACCATGCCGAACACCTTTATGCTGGACCCAAGTGGGGGAGCGCATCATACTTGGTCCTGAGATTGTGGATGAAACCACGTGAAAGATTAGATTTGTGAGGGGCAGGATGAGAGAAGCCCAGGATCGGCACAAGAACTATGCGGATAAAGAAGGAAAAATCTGGAGTTCGAAGTCGGTGACTTGGTGTATCTCAAAATGATCACTTTCAAAGGAAGGTCAAGGGTTTCTAGAACAAGGACACTCGACCCAAGATATCTGGGTCCATTTGGAATTGTGGAAAGAGTGGGCAAGGTGGCATACAAATTGGACTTGCCTTCTAATATGGAAGCATTCCATAACGTGTTCCATGTGTTCCAACTCCGGAAGTGTTTGACGGACCAAGATAAAGTGGAACCAGAAATTCCTACTGATCTACGTAAGAACTACCTTAGAGTTAAGTCCAGTTCGGATCGTAGACAGGATGGAAAAAGCAACGAGAAAGAAAACAATACATATGGTCAAGGTCATCTGGGAGTGTAATGGAAGAGAGGAAACAACTTGGGAGACTGAAGCCAGAATGATGGCCTATTTCCCTAAGTGTTTTGATCAATTTCTAGATAAGGAAACATTTGAATAGGATTTGAGGACGAATCCTATTCAAGTGGGGGAGACTTGTCATACCCCCAGACCTGAGTAGGTCTAGAAGGACGAGTCATAGTTCGAGGAAACGAACTAGCCGATCATATGACCAGAAGGCAAGCGTATCATGACCTGGAAATAGGGTTAAGTACATTAGTTTACTAAGTCTTAACCGAAGAGAAGGAAGGATACAAAGTTGAACAGACTGGGTGAGTAGTTTAACAGTTTGGTTGCGGGTTTGTGAAGCTCGGCCAGCTCGGAAATGCTCGGTCTAAGCTCAGTCTATCTTGGACTAAGCTAGGCCATCTCCATGAGCTGGACCACTAGCTCAGTCAGGTGGACCAGCTGGGAGTCAGTTCATCTCAGCTGGGAGTAGTGTTAGGGTCTTGGGCAGTTGGGTTAGGTCGGGTCAAGGTTGGGTCAGCCGGTTGGGTCTTGTGGTCTGGCCGTTGGGTCAATGGCTTGGACAGTCCCTAGTCTCGGTACAGGGCCTTGGCAAAGGGTCCAAACCCATCTAGGAACTGCTAGTGGACAGTTATAGGCGAAAGGTTTCATATGGAGGCAGTTAAGGCCGAAAGGATGCGATGGGACCAAGAGGTTCCCATTCGCTTACCAAATGGTGTTCCCTTGGCCTAGGAAGTTTCCCACGCCTTCTACTATATATATGGGACCCTGGGAACGAAAATGGAGATCGGTTATTCATAATATACACAGAGAAAGTTGAAAAGGAGAGAGGAAGAAAGAGAGAGAGAGAGATCGGCTCATAACAAGGGTGAATCCGGTAAGGATGATCGTTTGTGATACGGAAAGGCCGACCAGTATGGATACTGGAGGCAATTTGAGAGACTTATAGAAGGGCTATAAGGTATCAGAGCACACGTTCAAGGTAATGGGTGTAACAATGGAACCATCGTCAAAGACCATCGATGGGTATTATCGGGTTCTCGAGCTGGTTATGTGTTTGTTACATCTGATCTCTTCCTTAACTATTTTGATTACTTCTTCTGCTACTCTGTCTCTATACTTGAGTGTGTATTAGAGTGCTGATGGTTTCGGAATGATTTGGTAGTGAACCAAAGTCATATCCGAGTGAAACCATACTTGCATTCTAAGACCATCTACCGGATCTGTTGGTTCGATTGACCATGGCTTGAACTTGGTTCTGGTCTGGTGTATTGTTCGGTTTTGATGGATGCTATTGGGATCTATATGGGTTACTAATGGGCTAAATACTTGTTTGGTCCATTTGAGTGAATCCTGGTCCAATGGGCCAACACATGCGGATGATGGAATCAACTATGTGAACGGTTCTATGGGTTTGTGATTGCAAGGGGAGATTTCTGATGGGTTGTTTGGTCTGTGGGGTGGTTGGTTGAATGGCTAAGAACCCTGAAGAATCGGTCTATGCATGTACAATGTCAAAGACCAAAGAATGGGATCGACCAGTCCGTGTACTCATTCGTGTGGTCAATATAGGTCATGGGTGGTTGGGTTATGTGATTTGGTGATATGTGTTTGTACTTGGAATGTTTTCCAAGTTATGGCCGTGTCATTGTTATCTAGTGACCACTCTCAGTGCTAGTTATCAATCGTGGTGTTGGTAAGCTATGTGCTAAGGATTGGCTGAGAGCCATGTCGAAGAGTATGGCTAGTATTGTGTTATGGACGATGAGTACTGAGCCTTGGTGTGATTGTTCAGTGAAGGCCGTGTATAATCTGATCATGGTTGAGTATGGACGACCTGATCCATAGATAATTGATCAAGGGGTCATAACTACCCTGATTATTGAATGCATTGTTGGTAAGAACAAGACATATCTATTGTTTGGGATATACTCCATGGCCGATTAGGCAAGATGAATACTCATCAGTTCTAAGTCATGTGAGGATGGTTGGTTGATTGACTTAGGATCTGATGGGCATTGTCAGTCCATAGGATGGAAAAAGCTTGTAGGATGTTGCATGAGCCAAGAAGGGCCAGATGCATATCCTTAATCATATGAAGACTTCTCAAGGTTTACGAAGTCAGTGGGGTTGGTTGACTGAATGACTAAGTACCTAAGGGAGGATTATTTAGTGCAGGAACAAAGTAAAGACCAATAAGAGACTCAATGAGTTTAATGGTTAGTTCGTGTCAATGGAGGACCGATGAGGAAATAAGCTCCGTGAATGTGGCAAAGGTAAGTTCTAGCAATAGTTGCATATAACTAGATAGAATGGTTTAGGGGAATGCAACCTCTGATTCGTATGCCTATGGTCGATATTATAAATAAAGGGAAAAAATTATGAGGTTCAGTCAGGAAGTGGACCGAGCGACAATGAGGCATCAAACGCGGCCTAGGCCGCCGGGATCGGGTCTCACAGCTTGTTTCGTCGTAAATCCTCATACTAGGGAAAGAGAATTTCCTCGTCATCTCTATCAAGGCAATCTTATTCGCGAAGAGGGTATCAGCGTAGTAGTTGGGATCACTTCTCCGGATCGGAGGAGCTACTCCTGGAAGTCTTTCCACCATGGACTGTATGGCCTTGAATTTTTTGGAGAACACCTGCTTGAGGTAGGCAGTTACGGTGGACTTTATCGCAGTTGCTCCTTCTGGGGTTTCCTTTTTAGCTTCCGTTTCGGAGTCACTGTCTTCGATGCTGTACGCTTTAGTCTCTCTCACGGTGCTGTTTCTTGCCGTGTCGTCCCTGTTCAGTGGCGGGGACGGATGAGTGTTGTCACCTTCCACCGTAGGCGTCTCAAAGGACGGCATAGATCAAACCCGAGTTTGAAATCAGCATTTCTTGTTGTTCATCGTGTTGGGAGATTGATTTTCGTGTCAGAGAACAAGGTTCTCCCCTTCGAGTTGGTTGAGGTTTTCTGCGCTCTGCTCAAGCTGCTTGGAATTGTTGCCTAAACTTTATTTCAGGCTCCGAACTTCCGAGAAAAGCTCCCGATTCTCCGCGGTTTCCTCCCGAGCTTTATGCAGCTCGGTCACTTGGCTCTGCAGAACGTTGAGTTGCTTTTGTAGCTCGATCTCCCTTGGGGTAGCTTCGGATGACTTGTCTTGCTCATTCATCGCCATCATCACATATTTAAGAATACTCCCCTCCTTCTAGTGCCAAACTGTTAGGGGAGTTTCTTGTAGGATCTTTGTGAGTACCACATAACGATGACCAAGAAGTAAATAAACGAGACTTGAGACTAGGGCTCCCCTTATATAGTCGAGTAAACGTCGGTTTAATAGGTTAAACTCTTCCATATTCAAAAATATGGAATAATTCTCTTAAGTAAAAAACTTCCATTTTACCCGGAGGCAAGGATGGAAGGCATGGGTCGGAACCCGGATTCCTCTCAGCAGGAACCTTGAGGCCGGTGTCCTACGTGAGGCCTGAGAATTTTCATACCGAAGTATTTTCCCCCAACAGGGTACACAACTCAACGCTGTACTTTTACGAATAACTTGCTTCCACGTTTCGAAGTAGCGGAGTAACTCTAGATTACTCGCAAAAACAGAAGCAAACCAAATTGGGTTGTCAATCCCCCGCTGTTTTACTTCTTCTGAATAACTTCCGGAGAAACGAAGTTGATTTCTATAGAATCACTCGAAACCTAAAACAGCTGATGAAGACTAAACAAAGCAAAACGGAGATCATATCCGTCACTACTAAAACGTCTTCTGAAACATAATATTTCAGAAAAATTCAAGCATCACTTCTGTAGCAACATATTCAGAAATTCTCGATATTTGTCTACTAAGCTTACTTCCGAAAAACTACTCAAAAGCCTCTCGGATCAATCCTATGGAAACAAAAATATTTTTGATTGAGTTTGATCGCGATAATTAAGCTTATCACAGCTAGAGTTTCTGATACTAAGAAACTAAATTTGCAGAACCTCTCGTACAACCAAACTCGAAAACATTTTTGCAGAGGAACTTTCGTAAAATTAAGCTCAACAGCATTTTACGAAACAACATTCGTAAAGTTAAACAAGACACTATTTTACGTTAAATCCTTCGTACAGTAAATTTGACAAAATTTACGAAATGATCCTCGTAAATAAAACTCGAAAAAGAAATTCGACAACCTTCAGAAAGTCAAACAAGATCATATGAAACAATCAACAGAAAATGAAGACAATAACGCCAAGGACAAGACCAGTTTGCTCACAGCTTGATGAACTGAGCACCTCACCCGAATGACATTGTGTCCATTTCTTATTTTTCCTTGTCGCCCACTTCACTCTTCCTCGAGTTGTCATCTGCTTCTCCTCACTTTGTTTCAATAATTTTGTAAAGTTCCTTTGATATGAAAAACACAATCCAGTTTATGAAATTCTGCCACTTTAAGTCGAAAACATCAACTCTTAAGCATTTGATAGAATTTTCAGAATATACAAAGCGCATTGGCCACTCTAGTAAAATCAGCGGTACGAAGAAACAAGAATAGAAACTTAGACGTTGTAGTCTCTTCCTCACCTTGATATTCTCGTCAGAGTTTTGTTGAAAACAAAATCATACAAAAATTTAAATCAAACTTTGGAAAGTTCTTTGAAATTGAGTCAAAATTGGCTACTGCCTCCTCTTCGTTAAAAGTGATTTTCTAGCTTAAAGAGAAACTCTATCGGTAGCTTCTGACAACTCTCCTCCGAGTTTCTCTTTCTCAAGCAATATTCCATCTTCATGGATAGAGAAAGCTACGACGCCGACCTTTGGAGTCTGTTTCAAAGGGTAGATGAAACTCTATGTGATTTCATGAGCAGATCCAAGATAGTAATGTCGAGAGTCAGCGGAATAAGCGACAAAGTGGTGGTGGACGCGTTTAGAAAAACGCTCTAGTACAAGTTGAAATTCAGGAAGTGGATATCCCTTGAAAATTTGCACACGATCCAGGATGCTCTCCACTAGGAAACATACTACATCATCATTGAGGAAGAGATGAAAGTCCTGTCGCAGAAACATTAGCTGCTGAAAGCATCTTCTAAGGATGCCGCGTCAGAGCAAAAATCGTAGAAACCCCTTCATAACGACAAATACGTCCATCAATAGGGGGAGAATGTCCAAGGGGCGCACAACTATTCCATTAACTCTTAACAAGAAAGAATCTCGGGAAACACTTGGACACAAAACACCTCATACGACGAGAACACCTTTTGCAAGTTCCACCAGATTAGAGGCCACTCCACCACGAACTGCAAAGTTCTCGACGTGAGACTAACAACAAAACTGCGCACGGGAGAACTATCCGAGGTGAGTAGCATAATGGATCTCATTTTAGATACCAATCACCCGCCAAAATTGATAAATCTCCGCCACCGGAGAGCGCCCTTCAAGGAAATCAGTCGGGCAAAAATTGCGGAAGGAGGCCAGACGACCGAGGTAATGACAACAATCGTCGCAGGGTAAACATGATAATTGGAGAATCACATTAATGCCATGATACCATATCCTCGATAAAGTCTTACCAATGAAAAGCCGAGTAAAGTGCAAGCAGGTCTCCATCCCTCGACTCCCAAAACTACGTGATCTTGTTTGAAGTAAAAGAAACTGTCGGAATTGACAAACCTCACTGCGATCCACTCATGATCAAACTTTTGATCAGAGACCTTGAATTCGCCAGAGTCCTCATACACACCAGGAGCACTGTAGACATCATATTTTTTGGAACCCTGTAGAGGATGAACGTCAGCCTGGATGAAGGCACACCAACACCAAAACCGCTAACCGGTTTCTCATGCACAACATTGATGACTCTCGGGATCAATTAAGCTCCCAGTCATGGCCGAGGGAGTCACAGAAATCATCGACTTACGGTCGTTGAACACCCAGCCATATCCAATGTAATCATGGGAACGCCGTTGATATATTCCATGAAGGCAGTCCCGTCGACTTATCACCTTTGCATCAAGTTCCCAACTCCCAATGGAACTATGATAATTTGGGAAAGTAAAAACCAATTGCGACTATGCTATCCGTCCGAATACAAGCTTCGAAAAGTCATGACAACCTCTATCGTCTACTCAAGCAACGACTCCGGAAAAAGCAGCCAAGCCATCTTCTGAGCCCAACGCTCCAAATAACCTGGAAAATTCAACTTCAGAAAAATCCACCGATCCAGTAGCAACCACTACGGTTAAGACGATCGACGCAACTGTGCCAACCGAGTAAAACACTCACGACAATAAACTGAACTATCAGACGGTTTGATCCTCGAAAGGGGTATGTAGGCAACTTGCCGCAAGACAAGTTCACATGTCCCCCTCTCAAAAAGGAAGGGGGGGGAGTGGGTATGTATACATGTATTCCTATTCTTCCACATTTTAAAATACTCTTTCTTGTACTCAAAATTTTTATAAGTTTTTCAATAATAAAAAAAGACAGTATGACTTATACAGATCTCGCAACTCTCTTTTATCGCAAAACACTTAATCTCGCAACTTACTTGTGGCAAAATAGCAAACCACAATCCGATTCGCTCAAGTAAAAAATAAGCGACAATCATACAAACAATCTAAGTACTAACAACCAAGCGGTTAACGGAAAAACCAAACTCATCATCGACCAATCGAATTTTGAACTCTTCACAAAAGCACTCCTTGGTCGACATCAACCCTTCCAGCACTTACAAAACATCTCCAAAACTCGCAAACATTTCATAAAGAAAAGTGGTATGCGAAAGACAACTTCGAAAACAAGAAAAACCACCTTCTCATAAAATACACAAACTAAAACATTTTCCGGTCACGAGGTTGAACAAGACCTCCGACCAAAACACAAAACAAATTTTCTTAACATGCTTTCACAAAAAGAACATCACATTAACACTAAGGAAAAAATGTATTTTCAGAAAAAGCGAGACGTCGCGGACTTTCAAAAATATAATTCCGAACTCGAACGAACTCTTAAAACAGTTACCACACGACTATAAACTTACAACTAACTCAAGTTATAAAAGACAAGTACTACTCTTACATCACGTCCGTCAATTCGCCCCGATGGATAAATCAACTGTTTTCTAAACAAACACTTAGCCTAACATGTTCCTTTCTTAGAATTGGTTCTCAAACATCCGACAAAAGGATAAGCGCGCTAAAGAAATCCAAAATTTTGGTCAGTACTTCCAAGAATTTAAAACTGTCTTCTGAGAGTTAGTCGAGTCCCGATTGATGCAAATCACAGAAACCGAGAACTCATCGCAGATTTCAATATCGAAACAGAGTCAGGTTGAAGTCGCAAACGAGTCAAGTAAGTCGGGATCGACCCCGCATACTGTTAGACACGAAATTAAACCTAGGTCTTGCCCTTACTCTGATCTTATCTCTCGCAGGCATAGTATCACCGATAAGAGATACAAAAAACTTGCCTCTTCGTCGATACTTAGACGTCTATGAAACTTCTTAGGTCTTAAACCCTCGAAAATCTGCATCATAATGCAACTCTACGTTTAAACGATCTGCTAGAGGGAAAGAAATGGGGAACACACTCATACACTCTCTCTCTCTCATTGACGCTTTATCATAAAAACTAGAGAAACAAAACGGTACTTAATTAAAACACTTAACGGGCAAAGTACAATACTAACATGCATACAAATCAAATACAAGGGAACACGTCCCTTCAGAATACACTGCCCATCACGGGTCTAACTCACAATAACCAGACATCGATCTCCTGATCGAGTAGTCGCTGGCACCAAGCGGGGCCAAAGGTTGATTCACCTCGCCATCCCCGTATGGAACTCCAAATCCAAACTCCTCCAAATCGAGGGAAACAGGGATCGGAGCTAAGTGCTCCCAATATTTCCCTCAATCGGAGGAATCAACAACTCCGCACCCGCATAGGCATTCATATACCTAATCATTATGTCCATCTGAACATCATAGTTATAATCAAAGCCTTGGGTGCCCCAAAACGTTCCCATGGAACCCCGACACTCGCGATAATCATCGAGGGTTTCCTGTGCCTTCTTCCACTCCTCAAAAACGGCCGCGATCTGAACTGACCGATCTTGAAAGATCGAAGCCAACTCTCTATTTCCTGTCCTGCATGCCGATGGAGCTGGGAAGCTTGCCTTGACTCCAACTCTTTCTGACGGAGAGAGTTTTCCTCAACCTCGCCTGTCAAGCGAGTGTTTTCTTTCTCGACCTGCTCAACCTTAAAACGGAATATCCGAGCCTCCAAACAGTTTTCCATAAGGGCCTGATTCATCTTGTGAAGGCCCTGCAAAAAGAAAGAAAGACAACAAAACAAAATAGGAGTTGAAAGAAACTCGGCAATAAAACCGAATGATCATAAAACTAACTTCATGCACATTCGCGATGCTTCCGTAAACATCTCCGATCCGGCAGGCTCATGGTGAGTCAGGGGCTGATCAGAAAGACCTCTTAACGAGGCAAATAATTATTCAAGATGATTATCAGGCACCAGAAATGCGGTCTGGCAGGTGCCGCTCCTGCCGGCTTGGTTAGCGAAGTTTTTCTTATACCACTAGCCCACGGACGGCTCCGCTCCATGTATTCCCCGGCGTTCTCCCTTGTCCCGATGCAGAGTTGATGGTGTAGTTGTGTGCCCCTTGGAAGACTTCCCCCTCGTGATCGACGTACTTGTCAATACGAGAGGTTTTCTTCTTTGGCTTTTGCTCTAATGCCTCGTCTTTTGAATATGCTTTTGGCGGTTTATATTTTTTGTGATAGGACTTTCATCTCCTCTTCAATGATGACGCAGGCTGTGGTTTTATGGAAATGATCCTGGATTGAGCGCGGTTATTCGAGAGATATCCATTTACAAAACTTTCACTTGTACCAGAGTGTTTTTCTTAATGAATCTACTGCTACCTTGTTATTGATTCCACTAACTCTCGACATGACGATTTTGAATCAATTCATGAAGTCGTACAGAGACTCGTCGTCTCTTTGGGCCAAGCTCCAAAGGTCGACGTCGGAAGTTTCATTATCCATAAACATGGAGTATTGCTTGAGAAATTTGGAGGAGAATTGGCGGAAATTTCTGATGGAACTTTGCCTTAAGCGATAAAATCATTCGAGAGCCGCTCCCTGCAAAATTTCAACAAAGAGGACGCAGTAGCCAACAACTCTTTTTTTTTCCTAAGTTTGGCCCTTCCCATCGCGATCTGGAAAATTTACAGATGCGCTTTGGGATCGGTGGTGCTGTTGTACAGAGGAATCTTAATCTTCCCTGGGTCTGAGATTTATGTCCCAGTTATGCGGGCAGTGAAGGGCATTTTCTTAGCTTCCTCGAGAAGCATATCGATCTTCGGTGTGGCAATAGTAGCATGATGAATTTATGATTTTACTGTGTTCACTTCTTCAGCCGATTTCTCGTTGTACTCGCGGAGATTGTGTATTTTGTTGAGATCGTTGCTAAGAGTTTTCATAGTTTTTCAGCGTTTTCCGCGGGTGATCCGCGCCTGTTCCTCAGCTAACTCTTCGTGTTCTACCGAAACAATATTTTCTTTTTCCTCAGTCATGGTTTATTGAACGACGACATCTGACGAGTTGAATGGATTTTAGTCCTTCTTGGATGTATGTCAACTTCTTCCTCGGAATGATCGGATTGATCAATGAGATCCAAGTTGACTCGCTCGACTTTGTTTTCTTCGGTTCCCTGTTCAGCAGGTGGAAGTTTTTCCTTGTTTTGCCGCATTCCCACAGGAGTTACCTCGTCCGGATTCTGTCCGGACGAGTTTTTATGTGTGTTAGCGGGCCTGTCTAGTGGAGTTGCAAAGTCAAGCCTTCTTCCGCTGTTGGCTCTTGTGGTACCGTGCGGAAAATACTCCTCGTTCTTGATGTTAGGGTTTCCACTTGTTTAGCGAGTAAACTCGTGAGCTTATCTTGTTCGTCCGACTTCTTTTTGAGAGTCAAGAACATCTTTTTAATCTCCTCGAACGCCATGGTGTTAGCATCGGCGTTTAACGCAGAGTCGTTCCCTGCTGGAGTATTGGTAACGTTGTCCTCGACATAATTGTTGTCGCGAGGTTAATTGTTGTGAGCGTCTGTAGACATGTTTGACCAAGTGTGTTATGCGGCTGCAAGTTAGATTGATTTCCCCCCCCCATCCTTCTAGCACCAAACTCTGAGAACCAAAATTTGCACCGTCGATTTCATGAACGGAGAAACCCTTGCTTTCCCTGAGGTTTCAGAAATCTGCTAGACCGAGAATTATTGATCAAAAACACGAGAACAGTGCAGTAAAATAAATTGTAATGTAAAGAAAGAAGCAAGGTAGTCTTATTTGATTTTTTGTTTGGGCGATAAAACTGGTGAGAAAGCCTCGGCCGTAAGAGCTATCGGCGAGTTTTTTAGTTCTAGCAACTTAAGACTTGCTAACCTAGTTGAGTCGCACCTTGCTAGCAAATTCGAAAATACCTCAATTTCTCTAAGTAAAAATTTCTGTATGAAAATTTATGTCTCTCCCCTTCACTTTGTCTTGGCTCCATATATATTTGCATCAAGGTCGGTTAAGTTTTTTTTCCATTTATGCCCTCGATCTGAGTTTATCTCTTCCCGGAGGTTTATCCTTATCTTCTCAAAAATTCATGTTTATCTCTTCCTTCCTTTTTTCAAATAAAATGTCATTGCTCTAGGGCCTTTAATTGAGTCTTAAAACATAAGTGGGCTTGTTTTGTTTTTTAGACCACTTGGTCTGTTTACGGTTTTAAAGAGTTTTTACTAATTTTCTTAGAAAAACCGTCGAGTTGACTTAGTACATTTTAATTTATGTTCATAGTACCATGTGCTGATGCAAACCAGTCCGTTTACTAGAAGATATGAAGGTGTTTAAGTTAACCAGTATCGTTTTGATGTTTATCGAGTTTTTACGAGAAAACAACATCTTGCTTGTTTTCTTCGTAAAGTGTTAACGAAAACTCCGATTGCGATGAAACAAGAGACGTTTTCATCGAGATTAGAAGGAGAAAATCCTGAGTGTATTGTGAAGGAGAGTTTTGGTTAAGATTTCCTAGAATTTTAGACGCGCTAGAGATGGATGAGCTTTCATATACTTTCTTGGCTTCGAAGCTTGCTCCTCGAGTGTTTTTCATCGAGACTTCTTTGAATTATCTTTTCTTGAAAGAGAATAGTTCTTTGAGAGTTTACTTGCACATAATTATTCTTTCAAGGGAATTCTCTTAAGGTACATATCTCTCCCTCTCTCTCTTTCTCTCTTTCTCTCTTTGTTATTTTCATAATGTCTCAGAGTAGTAGGGTGGCTGAGAAGGGTTTGCCTTCTTCTTTCGACCCCGAGAGTTGGCTCGGGGGAAAATGCAAAAGTGTTCCGAAGATAGAGTTTGTACAGTATTCCGTTGATCCAAAGGAAGCTGCAAACTATTGGCTTGCTATTTGTGGCGTGGAGAAACCTCCGCCTGAGTCCTGGTGTCCAAGGAGACCTCGCACTGGAGTCGTGGTCGACGGAACGAACAAAATTTCCTACCCTATTCTCAACACCGTCCGCAACTTTGGTCGAGTTCCAGAAGCTGTGGAGTTTCATCTTACAGAGAATGCGGAGAGTGATGGCGCTCATCCTCATGGTTACTTTATGTGTTACGAGGTGCATCTTTTGCGTTTTTGTTTATGGTTTTCCATCCCAAAGATCATAATCCATACCTTGAATCGTTTTGGGTTGTCGATCAGCCAGATTTCGCCTCCCCACTTGCAGCATCTCATCGAAATTATAGTCTTAAGTTTCGAACGTGAGATGATTCTTAGTGTCGACTACCTCGAAGCCCTTTTGTTTTTGCTTAATATAGCTATATGGCTTCAGTTTTACTTCAAGCAGTGGAATGGCATGGAGATAATCAAGGGGTTCGCCTCTAATGCGCATGATTGGGCGGACTACTTCTTCTTTGTCCGTATAGACAGTGCATCTGTTGCGGAAGAATGCATTCCCATTATTAGTAGTAAGTGGCGTAGAAAGGGTATCATGGTCAGATGCTCTGTTGGTTAAACCTTTTGATCGAGTCTAGCCTTGCATTTGTTATTTGTTTTGCATTTTACGATCCCATTTCTCCAGATCCTGAAGACTTGCTGATTGTTCGAGACATTCGTTGCAGTCGTCCGTTATTTTGGGTTATTTCTCACCAAAAGGAGTTCATGCTCGGAGTAAGCCGGTCGTCTTGGTTGTCGTTTCAGATAGAAACAGGGCGAACTCTTCTCAGAATGTAAAATTATATTCCATTTTCATAAACATACAAGGAATTTGGGGGAAAACACAGGAGACTTTTTCTTGTGTTTTGACTGAATTTGAGGTGCCTATAAAAACGCTAATCACTTAAGAAGGTTACGATGTCAGTCCATCACAAATTTGTCGGACACACCCAACTCCTTTTAATCTCAACTTTTGCAACGAAGAGAACAAAGCTTTTCTGAAGGAAAAAAAGATTTTCATCTGAAGAAACGGAGAAAAAAAAAAGCGAAGATGGAGAATCTGTTAGGACTTCTACGACTTCGTGTGATTAGAGGTGTTAATCTCGCCATTAGGGATTCCTCAAGTAGCGATCCTTACGTCATTGTTCGTATGGGCAAACAGGTAAATCACCGAGTCTCTCAATCTCAGATATCCAATGTTGTCTCGTTTTGGTTATCATTTTGGCCGTCAAATCTTGTTATGCTTCTCAGATATTCTGTATCCAATAAGAGAATTGTAGTAAAAAATCATCTAGACTTAGATGATCCACACTAACAGGTTGCTTGAAATGTAGTAAGGGAATGCTGATTATGTTGAAAATCTCCATTATAATCACCACGGCCTCAACTTATGTGTATTAATGAGACAGAACTGTAACATCCGTATTTCTAAAATAAATAATAAATAATAATCTCTAAAACCTTGTTTATTACTTTTTAAAACTCAAACTCAACGCCATAAATTCAATAAATAAAATTAAATATTTGAAAATATCAATAAAAACATAAATCTAAGTCTGAATTAAAAAAAAAAATGCCCAAAAACATCAATCCGATAGCAATCATTCATGCTCGTTAGGCTCACCTGAAAGGGGAAAGAAGGAGGTTGAGTAACAGGGGACTCACTTAGGGAATAACATTACTTAACATCACACAAGCCAATCAACAATTGAATCCTCTAGACCTCTAGTTCTGTTTTACACTATATGAACTAACCACCAAACAAGACTTAGACATACTCCATTCAACCAGATGGATCATGCTTCGAAATCTAAACTACAATAGAAAGAATTCTTTATTGGAACGGGATTTACAGAGTAGACCCTCACCTTAGCAATGTGGAAAAGTGGTAGCTATGAACTCCAGCTGCTCAAACAGACTCCAAATGTGAAATCAGAACAAAAAAATGAGTCAAAACGCCCTTCAAACGGTTAAAAACATATAATCGATGATCTGGTCAAAAAGTCAACTCGCTAGTCAATGGTCAACCCGATCAACTCTGATCCAAGCCGGTCAACCTTTAACGAGATTGAAATTGAATTGAACCAACATGTTTCCTTAACCGGTTTCGATTTCAGTTGAACCAGATTCAAATTCAATTACAAACCGATTCAATCCTAAACACATCAATTTACTATAACCAATGGGTTTAACCCTAACCACACAATCAACTAACTAAACCGACCACCAAATACGGTGGCACCAGCGAACGGCGGTCGGAGACAATGGCGCGTGGGCGTCACACAATAGAGCTCTTTCAGCATGCGGTGGCGCATGCAACTCACACAGAATATTGCAGACAATGAGCGAAAAATGAGGGCGTGTGGACGGTGGTCTCCGCCGCTCTATCTGCTCCGGACTTATCTCGACGAGAGGAACACATTGGTGGCCTTGGATTCGCGAAAAATCACACAGTTAGAGATATGTGATTGATTTATCAAATGACCTAAACTTAAACAATCAGAAAAGGTGGTTCTGACGGTTACCTTGGGCGTGTAATGGTGGTGACGCGACAGATCTAGTCTCAATTGATGCTGGCTCTTGCAGTTCGTCAATAGATCTTCCGATGGCTCAGTTTCTGCAGAGTTTTGACGCAATGAGATTTTCTAGAAAAATGAGACTAGATCTGCTTAAATAGAACTCACCTAAGGTTTGATGGGCCGACTTGATTGGACCGGTAATTGGATCGTTACAATTCTCCCTCACTAATATGGAATTTGACCCCGAATTCGGCTCCTGAATTGACTATCCAACACCAACCTCAAAGAGTTTCAGATAATCACTCATCATCTGAATCTCGATCTCCCAGATCTCCTCCTGGATCCCGTCTCTCTGCCAACTCACACGGACCATCATGGTCATCATCCCATGAACCGCTTTTACTTGCCAATCCAAAACCTCAACTGGCTGGCAGAGTGCAAACAAATTTTTACTAAGATCACTTGGCGGCTGCTGCAAAATGAGTTGTGGCTCTCTCACAACCTTCCTCAAAACTGACACATGGAACACATCATGGAAGTCTGACAACTATGCTGATAACTCAAGGCATCTGCCACATGATTAGCCTTACCCGGATGATAAGTAATATCCAAGTTGTAATCTGCTAACAACTCCATCCACCTTTGCTGTCTCAAATTAAGGTCTGTCTGAGTGATAATATACTTCAGGTTTTGTTGGTCTGTGAGAATCTGAACCTTCTCCCCATACATATAGGATCTCCAGATTTTCAGCGCAAAAACAATTGCTGCCAAATCTAAGTCATGAGTAGGGTAGTTGACCTCGTGAGGTCTCAACTGACGTGATGCATATGCAAGTACATGACCCTCCTGCATCAGTACACAACCCAAATCAGTACCTGATGCATCTGTGTAAACTTCATATGGTATTTCCAAGCCTCAATAGTACCAAAACTGGTGTCTTTGTCAGCTGCCGCTTCAGCTCGGCGAAACTCCTCAAACACTTATATGTACAATCAAACTTAACATCCTTGCCTGTCATTTGTGTCATCGGTTTTGTGTTACTGACAAAACCTTTGACAAACTTCCAGTAATATCCTGCCAGACCTAGTAAATTGCGGATCTTTGTAGCATTTTTAGGTGTAGGCCACTATAATATTGTAGTAATCTTCTCTCGATCTACTACAACTCCTGCCTCTAAAAGCACGTGACCCATAAATCTAATCTTCCTCTGCCAAAAGCTACATTTACTAAGCTTAACAAAAAATTGATGGCCCCGAGCTTATCCAACACAATCCGCAAATCCTCAGCATGCTCCTCTCTGCTCCGAGAATAACTCAAAATATCGTCAATGAAGATAATCACACGCTTATCCAAGTGCTCGCGAAATACATCATTCATAAGCTTCATAAAAGCTGTGGATGAGTTCCTCAATTCGAATGACATCACCACAAACTGATAATATCCATATTGTGTACAGAAAGCCGTCTTTCGTACATCCTCATCAGCTATCACAATATGGTGGTAACCTGATGCCAAGTCAATCTTAGAAAACCATGAAGCTCCCTGCAACTGATCCAATAACTTATCAATTCGCGGAAGCGGGTACTTATTCTTTATGGTCACCTTGCTGAAGCCTCTGTAGCCAATACAAAGCCTAAAACTTCCATCTTACTTCTTCACAAACAATATTGGTAATCCCTATGGCGAAGTACTCGGTCTGATAAAACCCTTATATGATAGTTCTTCCAACTACTTTTTCAGCTCAGCCATCTCTGCTGGCGCTAAATAGTACGGAACTCGTGAAACCGGTGTTGTCCCTGGTTCCAACTCGATAGTGAGAGCATCTCCTCTGTCTTACGGTGGCCCCTTTAAGGCTTCAAATACTTTCTTATACTCTGAAACTACTGGAATGTTCTGCAACTCATGAGGTTTATCATCCTTAACCATCGAAATAGTCGCCAGAAATCCCTCTGCCCCTCTTTCTAATAAATTTTCAGCATGCAACATGAAGATAATATAAATTCCTCGGTGAGTTTGAATACACTGGAATATGATCTTCACATCTTCTCTAGGAATATGAACTCTTGCCCTTGGACAATCTAGCACCACCCAATGCTGTGACAACCAATCCATCCCAAGTTTAACATCGTAGTAATTCAGCTCCATCTCTGTTAAGTCTCCGATGAACTCAACCCCTCAAAATATAACTGGTACGTCTCGATGAACGCCAATGGCTCTCAATCTTTCGGTGCCAGTCGTCTGAAAATGCTTAGTCTTTGACTCAAAGACACCATGAAAAGATCAAGATTTGACCAAACATTGACTAACGAATCTTTGCAAAGCTCCCATGTCGAATAGAGTGTGAGCTGCCTCAACTCCAACATAAATCGATCCTACACACTTTTTTTTTAACTACACAAAATAACACCAAAAACAACAAGAATATTGAAAAGAAACGAGCATGGAAAAGCACGTACCGGCTATCGGCTCAGATCCATCAGCCTCTCCTAAAGCGTACACATGTGGAGCGATGGCTGGACCCTTAGCCGCATGCCCCTTAGTCGGGAAATTCCTAGAAATACGGCCATGTTGGCCACAAGTGTAGTAAACTACTAGTTCATTTGCTGCTGCTGCCTGTGCTGCTGGTGCTGCAACCTGGGCACCTACTAGCCTACTCCAACAAGACCTACTCTTGTGCCCCATCCTTCCACAATTAAAGCACTGGACGTTTGACTGGTCCCAAGTCCTCTTATGTGGCTCTGAAGTCCTTCCTGTCTTAAGCTGACCTGCCTTAGAGTACTTATGCTCCTCGGCTGTACATGACTCCTGCACATCAGCTTGCGTAGTCGACTAAACTCCAGCCCATACTCTTTAACGGTCTTAGGACCCTGTCTTAAGTTCTCAAAGGTATTCTTCTTCTAATGCAGAGCTTCCTGATAAAGTATTTTCTGTCAAACACAATGAGGAAATCTACATATGTCATATTTCCATAACGCATCGATCACACTCCATCCCATCATACTGAAGCATCTCCATGCAGACATAGCTCAACAATATTAAGACAGAGGCGTAACGGGCACTTGATAGTCTCCAGACACGTTACCAGTCTATGCTTCCAGTCGCAAATGTAACATTCACTGTTCCCCCAAAATGCTTCAAATCTACATACTTCATCTACCCAATTATCCTGATAAGCGTCTCATCACACTCAAGAACTTTCACTGCGAAGGCGGCTGGTGGTGATGGAACTTAAAAAACACATGGAACCTTCTGAATGGGGGGATGCTGACCAGGACTCTGCTGAGCAGGGATATGCTGGTCCCCCTGAACCTGAACTGGCAAAGCCTGTCGCACATGAATCTGCGGACCCTTCTGCACCTGAATCTGAAGACCACCCAGAACCTGCTGAATTTCATCCATCTGCCTAGCAACCTCCTGAGCAGCTACTCAAGAAACCTCCTGAGAAGCTACTTTGGCAGCTTGTCTAGCTGCCTCCTGGGCAACCTGCTGGACGGCCTGCCTAGTTGCACATGGAACCATCTGCCTAAAGGCATCCTGATCAATCAGTACAATTGCGTGTTGCAAACCCGCATCCGGCACATGCTCATCTCCAGCCTCTCGAGCAGCTTTGGCGGCTTGAGTGCAAACAACTCTCCTCTGTGGCGGCATTTGAAAGGAAACCAAAGTGGTTAATTTCTGATGAAACTGTATACTAGCGATTATTAAAGGAATAGTACCAAATAGAAAGGTGTTATATGTTTTTATTTTAAAATTTCCCAACTTCCCAAAAACAATTCAAAATAAATTTAAAACTGATTAAAACCGAGTCCCCACAAATATCCATCCCGGGGCGGAGCCGGGACAGAACCCAACCTGATACCAAAATGCAACACCCGTATTTCTAAATAATAATCTCTGAATATTTCATTTATTACTTCTCAAAAGTCAAACTCAACGCCATAAATCCAATAAATAAAAGTAAACATCCAAAAATGTCAATAAAAACATAAATCCATAAGTCTGAATAATAAAGAGAAAATATTCCCAAAAACACCAATCTGATAGCAATCAGTCCTGCTTGTCTGGCTCACTTGAAAGGGGAAAGAAGGAGGGTGAGCAACGGGGGAGTCACTCAGTGAGGTATGTGATGCTAGACCTGCAAACCACTAACTTGAATAAATAGAACTCTCACTATGAAAGTTTAGCTCTAACATGAACAAACACGACACCTAAAGCATCACATAAAACAAAAATGCATTGATAGTGCATAATTAGATCACATACCCTGCATTCTCCTCATGTGGATATATGTATATATGAAGCTGCTAGTACAATATGTCTCTGTACCCCCGCCCACCAGTAGCGTTGAATACAAACGTCTCTGCACCATGCTCCACACAATCAGCATCGAATCTCAGCCGTCTATGGACTCACACCCCTCCATATCAGCGTCCAAGCTCGGCCAGCTCCGAACTCACACCCCCACATAGTCCCTACTTATAACAATATATATATGTGAGAATTAACAAAATAGAGTGTGAGAGTAAAGGAGAAACAGAGTATGGTCGTGTGGAGAAGCAAGAGAGTGAAGGAGACTAAGAGAGAATGAGAGTTTTAGTGAGTATTTGAGAGAGTTTATGAGATTTCAAGTAACCTGAGAATAGAGAGTGATGAAGTAAGAGAACTCCTCTTTCCTTAATTAATATATGGTTGCTTACAACATATTTAAAAGGAAAGCAACAACACACTGGTTAATAGGGTGCATTCTGACCCAACAACTCTATTTGCAGCAGATCTACTTTAATTCAAATTCAAACTTGTTCCCACTTGTCCAGAAGCTTCCCCACTTGTTCCCACTTGTACAGAAGCTTCCCCACTTGTTCCCACTTGTACAGAAGCTTATCCACGTTCAGCGTGACTTCTGATTGATGTCAAATCTGGCATTCAAAGTTCTCTCAAGTCTGGGGAGCCTTATAAAGCCTTATAAAACCTCCTTATAAAACTCCTTATAAAACCTTATAAGTCTCTAGCTTAATTCTCTTCATCTCAACCAGATTGTTTCCTCCTTTCTCTGTAGTTCTTCATCTCAATATTTATTGCTTCATCTCAACAACTCGAACTTTACACTTCATGATCTTTCTTGTGCATTCCTTGTGCAAAACCTTTGTGTTTCATTTCTTTTGCACTAACATTGCACAAGGGAGACTTGATCATTCTCAGCTACTGCTTCTTCCTTCTTCATTCCAACACTCCCCCTCAAGCTTGACCATAAGAGATCCTTGGACAAGCTTGGAACCATGAAGAAGCTTCCTCATTAAAAACCTTGCAAGGAAAACCTCATCGGATAAAACCTTGCAAGGGAAAAAGAGTGGAATTCAACACAGCCTGGGGATTGGCCAGTGAGTCTAAGGAGGTTCAGATAACTCATGGTGGAACCCTTAGACTCTGGATCATGGCCTAACTTGTGCTACAAGGATGAACTCCATAACTTGCACACACCAACATCTTGGATCACTTCTCTAGGCTGGTTTGGTGTCTCCCCCTTTCTTCTGACCACTCGCCATCTTCAAAGGTTTTAGGGACATCCATCTCCTGCTCTACAAAGCTCCAAGTACCTACAAACAATGCATACACACTTGCATCAATTCTCAAGGCATAAATCAATCAGACTTTAACTCAAAGACTGAAATAGTTACTCCCCTTGCATATGGTAGAATGAGAATGGTGAGGAGTGTCTCTTGGACACTTGAATCCTCCTTTGGAACTGAGGCAGGGCAGTGGACGAACTGGACCTTTAGGATTGCTCACCATTACCCCTCCTCAAGCTTGATCCGGAGAGTATAGGTGAAGGACCAAGCTTAGAAGTGAGCAACACTGAACTTCAAAACAAGGAGCACAACAGTACCAACACCTGCGCTTAAGCCAACCAATCCCCCTTTTGATCTCTGCTCCACTTTCTTTTTGGACCACCGGTCTCCTCATGACTTAGGTGATGGCCCTCCTTCTGTGTCTTTTGAACCAGGAGCTCAACAGCCAAACAGCTTGCGCTTAATTCAACCGGTTCTTCTACACACAAGCTTTCTCTCCATGGTCAGGAATATACACATTGTGTAGGCTCTGAACACATGGGCAATGCCTTATTCTTTGTCTTGGTTTGATGATGGACAGTGAGAACCTCTTGTATACCTGAAACATCACTCAAACTCCAGCAAGAACCAGACCACACACACTAGGATCAGACATTGATAACTCACCAATTCTGATCCCAATATTTTATGAAAATGCAATGGACAGAAACAAAGTAACTCATCCAATTCAAATCTATGCAACCAATTCACTAAATGTTAAAGAATGATAACTCATCAATTACAAGACATTTAGGCTATTTTTATGATCAAAATAAACAATAATATGCTCAAATGACAAAACCAGAGACTAGAAAACTCATCTAATCAATTTAAACCACATATGTAAGCAATACAAGATCAGGAAACTCTCATAGACTTTTAACAATGCAACAAGACAAGATCAGGAAACTCTCATAGACTTTTAACAATGCAACAAGACAAGAACAGGAGCTAAGCAACTCGCGTACCCCCTACAAAACACATCTAATGATTCTAGGACAGAAACTAGACATAACCATGCTAGAAAAACTCCTAGAACAAACCACACACAGCTCATAAGTATCATAGGACAAGAACTAGGTTCAACAACTCTAGCATATTTAACTGTCCCAATGATACCAAGCACACCAGAAACAATTTAAAACATTTAACAAGCTCTTATTAAAGTTTAGGAGGTTAACTTACAACCAAGGAACCTGAGCTAGTTCCTTGAACCTCCATGGACATGGTTCATCTGAATTTGACAGGTTTGAGGTGTGGGTAAAGGTCCCAACACTTCTCCTTGGTATGTCCCTCACGCTTGCAGTGCTCACACCTGAGTCCTCTCCCCTCCTCCTTCTTATGATACACTTTATGTGACTGAGATGAAGAGGCTGCTTGATTTGCAAGGGACAGTGTCTTCTTTCTTCAAACAATTCGTGTTACCCTTGCTCCTTTTGGATTTGAGAGCACACTTCTTCAAGAGATGGCAGCTTGTCTGATCTTAGTATATGCTTCACAAGATCATTGAAGGTTGGATGGAGAGTTAGAAGCAGCCCAAACACTTTGTCTTACTCTCTTCTTTCATGGAGGATGTTTGGGTCTGTTGTAGTTGGTCTTAATGAATCAAGCTCACCCCACAGAGAGTTAAACTTGCCAAAGTGATCATTAAACTCCATCTCATCCTGAGATAGGTCGTTTATGGCCTTCTTGAGCTCATACACTCGGCTCAAGTTGGATGAGTTGCCATAAACCTTGTGAAGTGTCTCCCAAAGCTCCTTAGCACTCTCACAATGTGAGTAAGCCTCCATAATAGGAACTACAAGTGAGCTTTGGAGAATAGACAAGACCAGTAGGTCTTCTTGCTTCCATTTTTCTTCACTGTCAACTTTGGAGCCAGTTTGCTTTGGGGCTGCTTGTGTACAATGATCCCACAAGCCTTGTCCTCCAAGTGCTGTCTTCACAAGTCTGGACCAGAGAAGGTAGTTTGACCCATTGAGCACCACAGAAATCGTCATGCTTCTTGTTTTCTCCATCTTCAAGAGTTTTGGACCAGTGAATAATAAAGAGCACCCATTGGTTTTGCAAGAACAGAGCTTGAAACAGGACTTTGATGAGGCTTGCTGGACTGAGCTGAAGCCTTCTTGAGTTCCAGAAACTAAAGTTCTCATTTATCTTGAGTTCTGGTAAGTCTATTCCCTCCTGGAAAAGCTTTGGATCAGAAGATGCAAGGATGAACAGAAACAGAGTTTTCAAGAGAGATATGAATAGAAAACGGTTTGCGGAAGTGTTTTTGGTTTTCAGGAGCTTGAGAGCTCTGATACCATGTGAGAATTAACAGAATAGGGTGTGAGATTAAAGGAGAAAAAGAGTATGGTCGTGTGGAGAAGCAAGAGAGTGAAGGAGACTAAGAGAGAATGAGAGTTTTAGTGAGTATTTGAGAAAGTTTATGAGATTTCAAGTAACCAGAGAATAGAGAGTGATGAAGTAAGAGAACTCCTCTTTCCTTAATTAATATCTGGTTGCTTACAACATATTTAAAAGCAAAGATGAGAGAGGAAGGAAAGCAACAACACACTGGTTAATAGGGTGCATTATGACCCAACAGCTCTATTTGCAGCAGATCTACTTTAATTTAAATTCAAACTTGTTCCCACTTGTTCAGAAGCTTCCCCACTTGTTCCCACTTGTACAAAAGCTTCCCCACTTGTTCCCACTTGTACAGAAGCTTATCCACGTCCAGTGTGACTTCTGATTGACGTCAAGTCTGGCATTCAAAGTTCTCTCAGGTCTGGTGAGCCTTATAAAGCCTTATAAAACCTCCTTATAAAACCTTATAAGTCTCTAGCTTAATTTTCTTCATCTCAACAAGATTGTTTCTTCCTTTCTGTTTAGTTCTTCATCTCAATATTTATTGCTTCATCTCAACAACTCGAACTTTGCACTTCATGATCTTTCTTGTGCATTCCTTGTGCAAAACCTTTGTGCTTCATTTCTTTTGCACTAACATTGCACAAGGGAGACTTGAACATTCTCAGCTACTGCTTCTTCCTTCTTCATTCCAACAATATATATATATATATATATATATATATATAACATTCCTTAACATCACACAAGCCAATCAACAGTTGAATCTATACCCTTAGTTCTGGTTTAGACTGCATGAACTAACTACCAAACAAAACTCAGACATATTCCATTCAACTAGACGGATCATGATTCGAAATCTAAACTACAATAGAAAGAATTTTATACTGGTACAAGATTTACGGAGTAGACCCTCACCTTAGCAATGTGGAAAAGTGGTAGCTATGAACTCCAGCTACTCGAACAAACTCCAAATCTGAATTCTGGGCGGAAAATCAAATCAGAAAGCCATTTGAATGGTTAAAAATGGTAAACTAGTGATCTGATCAAAAAGTCAATTCGTTGGTCAATGGTCAACCTGACCAACTCTGACCCAAGCCGGTGAACCCTTGACCAAATTGATATCGAATTGAACCAACTTGTTTTCCTTAACTGGATTTAATTACGAACCAGTTTAATCCTAACCAAATCAATTGCTAATAACCAATCTCTTTAACCCTAACCACATAATCAATTAACTATACTGACCAGTTTGACAGGTCAACGAGTTGACTCGCTGAGTTGATTTAGCTAAGTCGCCGAGTCACCTGCGAGTCAACGAGTTAACCAGTGAGTTACTGGTGACCGGTCGCGCGCGGTGGACCAAGACGGCGGTGACGTACCAAAAAAATAACTAGCAGAAACGATGGTTCTCGACAATGGACTGACTGTGGCCGGATATGGCGGCTCCAGTGAACGGCTGTCGAAGACGGTGGCGCGTGGCCATCACGCGCAGAAGCTCTGTCTGCCTGCGGTGGTGCGTGTAACTCACGCACGAAATATTGTGGACGATGAGCGGCGCGAGGATGGTGTTCTCTGGCTGCTCTTCTTGCTCCGAACTGGTCTCGACGAGAGGAACACGGTGGTGACCTTGGATTCACGAAAAACCACACTGTTAGAGAGATATGATCGATTTATCAAACGGTCTAAACTTAAATAATCGGAAAAGGCAGTTTCGACGGTTACCTTGGGCGTGTAATGGTGGTGACGCGACGGATCTGGTCTTAGTTGATGGTGGCTCTGGCAGTTCGTCAATATATCTCCCCGGCTCAGTTTCTGGAGAGTTTCTACGCAATGAGATTTAAAAAAAAAAGATCTGTTTAAATAGAATTCACCTAGGATTTTCTCTAAAGTGGGCTTTGATGGGCCGACATGACTGCGCGGATAATTGGGTTGTTACAAGAACATACAAATTTCTGTTATTGGTTCGATGGAACACGAGTTTTAGTTATTTTACATGTTAAATATAGTTTAGTAAAGCTAATGAAAAGTTCCTAGGATTTGTTTTATCATTCAGAATATTAGTTATGGTTTCTGATATTGTCACAACCACATAACAAGGTTTTATTTCTATTTTTACGTTTTCGTCTAGAATTTACATCCAAATCTTATGTGTTGTCATGTTTTTCTTCGTTGATGCAGAAGCTACGAACCCGTGTCATAAAAAAGAATTTGAATCCAGAATGGAACGAAGACATGACACTTTCTGTTTCTGATCCAATTTTTCCTGTTAAGATCGTATGTGATTCCTACATTCAACAACTTGTTCTTTCTCAGTAAGATCGAAACCGAACAGAACATAAGATGGAAGTGTGTGTTTTTTGTTGTTGTGATGATACAGATGGTTTACGATAGGGATTGGTTCTCAAGGGATGATAAGATGGGAGATGCGTTTTTTTACATTGATTCCTTCCTGGAAGCCGTAAAATTCCAAAAGCAGCTCGGAGGACTCCCCGAGGGTGCAGTAATAATGAAGATACAGGCAAGCAGGGAGAACTGTCTGTCAGAAGAGAGCAAGATTGTGTGGCACAAAGGAAAGATTATTCAGAATATGTTCCTGAAGTTCCAGAAAGTTGAGTGTGGGGAAGTTGAGCTTCAACTTGAGTGGATCGATGTCTCAGGGTTTCTGAGTATGGAGGATGGGGGTGTTGTTTACTAGATCGGTTTTTCTATTACAAGAAGTTTGTTGGAAAGTACACTATTTATGATATCCGTAGGAGGATACCCTCCATACATCAGGGTTTCATTCTTGCTTGGATCCTAACAAAGAGATGTATGGTTTCGACCCCAAACTCCCCAATTTAAAAAACAAAAAGAAAACAAGGAAGAATGGTACTAGATTTGCTATGTAGAGAATCAACTGTATAAACTAAACTTTTTCTCACATTTACTACTTACTTGGAGATGCCTACGTTTTATAACTTTTACTGTGATTTGCTATACTTTAACAAATGTTGAGACTATCTATCATGCGAAATCACTGACAATCTGTTTTAGCCAAGACATAAATTCGGATTTTTTTTTGACAGACCATTATGTTAGTTAAGTTTAAGGTAGTTTGTAAACCATCCCGAAATAGAAACCCAATAAAAACAAGTCATATGAAAAGATTGAACGGTTCTAACTAAGAAATCTGTAGTCCCATTTTGTCCATGAGAAATATAGCATATCTTGAAATCATGGAATCTTCTATTCAATTCTTGTATCTCCTTCTCTCTCGAGAAATTCGGTCATGCCTGAGGTTCCCCTAACATCCCTATCAAGTCTTTGCAGTCCGTCCCAAAGTACTAACATGTCGAATGAGACAACATGCTTTCCATTGCATGCCCAAAGTAGTGCTTCCAACTCTGAATACATTGCGGATTCTGTTCGTCTTTGATTTCTTAAACCCATAAGCTGTGTTTGTCCAGTGCTATCTTTCCACATCCATACACACCTACTAAATATCGATGTAGAGTTCCAAAAATCATCTACCATACACATATTCTCTAAGCGTAAGACTTGAGATGTTGCTACTGATAATTGGATTAAATCAGGAGTTGGTTTATTTGCAGTGAACTATGCTTGACATTTTCCTTCTTCATATTTAATCAGCTCAAGTGGGTCTCTATCAATCCCTCTGAATAGTCTATCATTCATTATTTCCAAAGATACCAAATTATCCATGAATAAGGTCTCTATCCATCTCCGAATCCTCAATACTATTCTTCCATGAGAAAATATAATCCATGTTAGTGTATATGTTGAACACTAGAAATTCAGATGAGATGGTGTAGTTGCTAGAGGTCACGCTTGAAACGCGGGTGGACACTCGAAAATAGCATGAGTTACAGACTCATCAGGTTCTCCACATCTTGGACAATTATTATCACATCGCATATGACTACGTTTCAAATTCCTTGGGATAACTACATATCATGTGATTAACTACCATTTAAGATGACACATATTTTGAGGAGCACTTAACTTCGAAGCAAAGGCTTGGAGCTTCTTAATATTTGGTTATGTGTAAGCAATATCTTCTTCATCCTTGAGTATATGTCTGGCAACCCAGTATCCTAACTTAACAATATATAGACCACTCTTGGTAAAACTCCAACAATAAGTGTTAAAATCTAAAGATCAGCTTATGGCTAAGATTCTAATCAGAGTATATCTTCTTGTGCTACAAAGTTCTCAAGCATTGCAACATCCAAATCCTTTGAATTTTAGCTGTCGGCAGAAGACAAGCCACCGGAGCTCTGCCACAACCATGTAGTCTCACTAGAGAAGAGATCTCGCCGTGTAACAATACATTCTTATTTTCTTCTTCAGTCTTTTGGGCTTGTTCTTCTTGATCCAGCCACTAGTGATGGTAAAGAAACCAACCCTTTTGTCTTCTCTTTTGTCTCTTTTTCTTCTAGATCTCTGATTTAGTGTTTGGGTGGAAACCAACCCTTGTACTTGTAGATCTGGTTTGTGACGAGCCGTAGAATGCTTTTCTACATCGCTTCAGGCAACGTAATGTAGAGAAGTACTTTTCCTGCGTTGCATTGTTTCTTGTTGGTCATGAGGGGACCGAATGAGATGGTATGATTCATCGCTGGAGCGGGCAGGCAGCGTTTATGTGTGTGGAGTTAAGAATTTGATGGCGGATCACGAGTGAACTGGTGTTTGTAACGTGATTTCGTAAAGGTGTTGAAATCATGGGAACTGATTTAGGAGGTGACCTCACACGACAACATGAGGAACACAAGTACCGGTTTAGGTGGCATGGTCTCATGGTTGCACCGTCGAGCTTTATCCTTGTTTCTTGTTGTTTGCTATTGTTTTACTGGATTTTTTAGTTAGATACTTATGCATGTTGTCTGATGATTGTTGGTGATTGATTTTGGGTCCCCTACAGCTTCTTTCATTGAGTATTTGTCAAAATACTCATCCCTCCTTTCTTTTCAGGTGAGTTCGAGAAAGAAAAGGTGTAGTCGTCTTAGTGTGGTGCTAAGTTTTTGGGTTTTTGGGTTTTCTTTAAGTTATTTCATTTTAAGACTTAGTACTTTGTTTTAAGATTTTTGTATTCGTCTTAGTACAATTTTGTAAGACTTTTGGATTTGATCATTGGGAATAAGATTTGCATTGACCTTTTAAGTGTTTCTTGTAGGTGAAGGCAATGTGAATACATGATGTATCTGTTAAGTAAGAGGTGGGTATGAAAAGTGGTATCAGAGTCTAGGTTAGAGCCCCCGGTCCTAACCGAGAGGCTGTAGAGGGGGAATGGATTTTTGTCAGGTTTCTATGGAATAAGTTTTAAGAAATTTGAAAACTTTTCAGAGTTTTAAAGGTGTTTTGGATTGTCAAGAAAAAAAAACTGCTACTATGCGTAGAGAGAAAGAGTGTGAGTTGTCATCTCATTTCTAACGCCCAGCGGATCGTGATACTTGTCATTGTGTGAGATGAGAGTGTTGGATCTCGTATCGGATCCCTTGATACTATGCTATGTGATGTTCGAGACCAGTGTTCTGAGTTTAGGGCAAGACCTAGGATTACTATCGGTTAAAGGTTTGTGATGACCATGTTGGCTTAAATCACCCTTTGCGGTTTTGATTTAATTTTGTTTCAACTTTGAAGTCTGCGAAAAGTTCTCTTCTTAGGTGTCTTGCATAGATGGGAACCGAGCAACTCTCTAAAGACAAATCTCAGGACTCAAAAAGAGTGTCTGGAAGATACTAACCAAAAATTTTGTTTTTTTTATAGCGCGCTATTATCCTTGTGTAGGATGTTCAAGAGCCTATGTCGATGGAGGGAGATCGCTAAGTTTGTTTAGGACATTAGAGTTTGTTTGTTGTGATCATCAACAAACGAAGGTTGAAGTGTTAGTGAGCTAACCATTTGAGTTTAAACCTTTGCGAAGTTTATAGTTTTGATAAATGTTAGTGCGTATAACTGTTCGAGTTTCCGAGATGGAACTTTCATCAAGGAAGTTATTATATGCTGAAAGCCAGTTTTTCAAGCGTTTGTGACATCTAGCGGTATTAAAGACTAGGCTTTCTTTCGAGTAAAAAATTATGTTATGAGAACGTGTTTAAAGAAGTTTTGCGTTTGGCACAAAGGTCTCGTTCGACCTTGTGCAGGGAAATACTTCAGTTTGTTTGCAGAGGTTTCGCAGCTGAAATTCGTTTGTATAGCGAATTAATCGAAAGCGTCTTATGTATATAAGTTTTCTTTTGTATGCCATGTTTCTGTTTGAAAATTTTGTGGGCTTAGAGATGTTTATGAGGTGGCGTTAAGGTTTTGTCCTGACCTTGAGGCCGAGAAACGTTCTGGTTTGTGGATGTTTCGCAGCCAAACTTTTGTTTCTATTTGGATGTTTTATTGTTCAACTTATGATCGAGGAAGTAGGACCAAGGGATCACGTAAAATTGTCTCTGGGAAGAAACGTTTTCCTTCAGTGTGCTTTGTGAAGAGTTGGCCTTCTGAGATTTCTTTTGTGTATTTTTAGGGAGGATATTTTGTATAGCTCTAGGAGCTTTGTTACGAGTGTTTCCTGATTTGTTGCATTTTCAGGTGAAATGTTGCGGATTTGAAATGATTTGTGAAGCATGTGGAACTTGGTCAATTGGCAAGAATTTCATATTTTTTGTTAGCTGTTTGCTTGTTAGGACTTAGTTTTATTATGGAGACTTTATCGTATGATTTCTGTTTTTGGGTTATTTGAAAGTTATTGCTTTAGATATCACTCGGCGTTTCTAGTAGAATCGTGGATTGTCATTTTTTCATTGAGTGATTAGATGGACTGATGGCTGCTCAACTGTCTTAGCTTTGCGTGAAGGGTGTGTTCAGCCATATATGTGGGGACATTGTAGGTCGTGTATTAGACCATGCCAATTTTGTGTTAGCATTAAGATCATGCTAGTTTATTATTCTCCTCAAAGGGGATGCCAAATTCTGGTTCGGGCTTTCAGGGAAGGCGTAGTTGGCTGATGGCCAAAGAGATTTTGTTGAGATTGACAGCCGAGTATGCCGGAGTTTTCAGCGCTGAGGTGGCTAATGTGGTAGAAAACGATTTTCCTCTTCAGGTTTCAGTCAAACGATGAGTGTTTCGTATAATGCTCTTTTTTAGTCGTATGAAAATTATTTTTGTACCGCTGTTTTGAACGCCTTTCGTATGAATTTTTTTTTTTGTCCGAGGAAGACTAAGCCCAAGAGGCTTGGTACTGAATCCACTGGGAGTTAGTCACAGTATGATGGCCTGCCCTGTTGTAACCAAGGGTAGCGAGAGGCAGAAGTCAATGAGCCGTAAGGCTGGAGGAAGCGATCTATTAGATCATAGTGCGAAGAGATAAAGTTTAGATTTGTTGTCGAATTTAATGACGAATCATACGGCTCTGTTTTTAGCTATATGTAAATCGTCTGTAACACTTCTCTGAAAAACCTGGTTGGTTGCTTCGTATAATTTGGTCTGAATATACGAAGGATGTTTCGTGTAAGTTTAAAAGAAGGGCTTCTCGTAGAAGTAAATGGAGAGTGTTGCTTGCAGGTTACTCGTGATGTTTGCGAGAGGGGATTAGATTTTCCTCATTTGCATTTTCGTATTGCAAAGTTGTTTAGCACGAAACCAATTTTTTTTCTCGTAGGCTGTTCCGTTTAAATTGCTATATTTATGTGAAAGTAGTGGACGACCGGTTTTATGAAGACTGGAAGCGGAGTTTCATCTGGAGACTTCACAGTAGCAATGATTTCCGCAGATTTTATGAGGAACATTTTTGCTTTAGTGAAAGTCGCTTTGCGTCACTCATGGACTTTTCATAGATTTTGAGAGGAATTCTCATGACATATTTGTCTCTTGAGCAGAACGAATCTGTCAACAAGCGGTAGATCTAGTCAACGAGCAAGGAGAAAGCTTTCCCCTTGTTGTGCTCGCTGCTAATTGTGTTGTCAATTTTTCTTTTTGAAAAATGTTTTTGATTCTTTTCTGTGACCCACTTGGTTCAACGGAAATTGGGAGGAATGATTTGTGTTTGAAGATTTCTTATAAAACTTTGAGTTTTCTACAAAAAAAAATTTGTTAAGTCAAAAGGTCCTCATGATTTTAGCTAACCGTCTTCTTTTTTGTTTGATGTTGGTACAGGTTGTCTAAACACATGATTGCGATAGGAGATGCTGTAGAGTTCTTGAGACTATGTTTTTGATGGTTTGGTTATGTCGCTAGATTTAGAAGAATCTTAGATTTTTATTTTCCTTTTGGACAATTTTGATGGGACACTGCATTGCCTAAGTATTTTTCTGCCTAATGCTACAAGAGTTTGCTTTGTCAAAAGTGTTTTTGTAAGTCAAGGATTTTTTTTTTAAAGTATGTGATTATACGAGTATAGTATACATACCCACTCCCTCTTTTCTTTACGAAGGATAAAGGCTGAAGCAATCATTTGATGGGTTGTGTAAGTTCTTCTTCTGAGGATTAAGATGATCGAAAATCCAAGTCGATTTAAAGATGTCGGAATTGTGGTAGTTCGTGGTTTTCAGGTTGACGACATGGAATGAGTCGATATGATAAGGAAAACTGCCAAGAACGAGTCGGTTTTCAGATGTTGTTTGTGTCGCTAGTTCTTTCTTTCTTTGGGAAGCTAGGTGAGTACGCTTTGAATGTGTGACGATCATTTCTTGGTTTTTTGAGAGATTATATCGGTTTGCAAGATCTTCTTGAACAATTAAGGAACAATAGAACGAGAGAGATAAAATATTCCAACACTTAGTTCGCTATACTATCCACCTAGATTTTAAGTTCCCTAGAGTTTGCGACAATCTCCTCGTCATTTTTGTTTCTCAGTACTTTCCTACAAAATTCCAAGTCTTATTTCAAAAAATTCCAAGTTGGCGATACCTTAATCTTCTCAGAGATTTGGGTTTGCCTCTTCTCTGTTTTGCTTTCTCATTTTGCTTTTGTTTTCCTCATGTCTGTCCACCCCCTACGGATATAAAGAAAATGGTTTCTTACTGGATTTATCTATGTTCCTGGCCGTGTTTAGGTTGAAGCCCGTATCTTCCGATCCAGGTTTCTGTCTCTGTATCGTTGATTTTACAAAAATGAATAAGCATCTTGTCAAAAACCTTTTGGCATTTAAGAATAGCCATTTTTAACTATATAGTTTCCCAAAGTTGGCTGTATTGCCTTTTTCCCATAAATTCCTATCTTTCAGTTTTTGTCTCTGTAAGTTGTTATCAAGTTTGGCTGTACGAAAGATGTTTTTGGAAAACTCACGTTATGCGGCTATTCTGCGAATTTAGTTTCTAAGTTTTATATCGGAAACTCAAGCTGCGTGGGCTATATTATTGGAACTAAACTTGATCGGAAAACTTCTTGTTTTCATAGGATTGTCCCAAAAGAGTTTTGAATACCTTTTCTGAAGAAAGCTTAATAGGAAAATATCGAGAATTCGCCAAATATATTGCTACAGAAGCGACGCTTGAATTTTTCTGAAATCTTATATTTCAGAAGACGTTTTAGCAGTGAGAATATGATATCCCGTTTTGCTTTGTTTACGTCTTCTTCAGCCGTTTTAGGTTTTGAGCGATTCTAGACAAAATCAACTTTTTCTTAGAAAGTTTTTTGGAAGAAATTCAACAGTGAGGGGTTGGCAATGCGATTTGCAACGTTTCTTTTTTCTTCAAGCAATCTAGATTTTTTTCGTGATTTTAGGGAGAGATGATTTTTTATCCAAAGACTTTTTGGAAAACGTTTTTTTGTTGAACCCCTTATCGCGTCAAGATTTTTACAACTCGGTAATGAGATGAATTTTACCGGGTTTGATAGATTTGATCGCTCCCTTTCTGCAAGTGATATCATGGTCTTGTTAGCGAGAGGCCAATTTATTTTTCCACAATATGGTTTCTACCCGTGTAGACAGAGAAATTATGAGCTCGTTTTGGTTGCTCTTTTTGGGGTGAAGAACACGATTAGGTTTTTGATTTCGTCGAGCACTGTGGTGTTTGCGTTAGCATTGGCTATAAGAGCTGTCATTGCTGGAGCTGTATTACCAGCATTGTTGTCGTTGTTGACAGTCTCAACGTAAGCTGAAAGTTTATCTTCAATATGTCCAGACATGTTTGATCAAGCGTTTTGCAGCCATGAGTAAGAGTAATCCGGCCCCTCCCCTCTTTCTAGCGCCAAAATGTGAGAACCAAAATTCGCACTGTCAAATTTGTTAGGGAAGAAAGTGTAGCTTTCCTTGAGGAAAAAGTAGATCTTTATTTTGACCTTGCATATGAGCATTCTAGAGACAAAAACATACATGAAGTTTTCCTGGACACATGATTACAACGGAAATCAAATAACATACAAAGTAAAACCTAACTAATTTTGCTAGCGTAACCACCTATATCGAGATAAACCTATGTAAGCCGCAACTCGTTTAGCAAAAGACGAAAATGCGGAAAAGATTTTTATTGATTTTGGACTGGACCTTATGAAACGCTGCCTATGTACCCCTTTTTAGGTTCAAGCCGAACGTAGTTTAATTTACAAAGAGATGAATAAGAGATTGATCTACTTTCATAACATTTGTCTAGTAGTAGAGTGCAAGCCATATAATACCAAGCATGTCAAGAATAAATCCTAAGGTTTCTAAGTGCACAATGTTCTAAGAGCTTTAAATCTGCTCCGTCTCTACTCAGCACTGGATGTGTTTATATATGCCTCCAGAGTCGGTCGTCTCTCTTTATCTGTCGTTATTTGTGTTTATCATGTATGAAAATTTTTCCATATCTGCTAGAGATTTGAGTTGATTCTCAGAAATCTTCGATTTATCCTCATTTTCCGTACTCTTCTCGAAGCCAAGTAAACCGACATCATTGTCTTCGCTTGTTTTCATTTCAAGTCATAAGTGGGCTTTCATAATGTTTTAGATTGTTCTAAATTGTTTTACGATTTATGAGTTTTACGACTTTTATCGGAGAAATCATTGATTTTCCGATGTAAGATTTTTACATCAGTGGTCTTACGAATTATAAAAAAAAATCATTTAATCAAACATACGATGTTGTTAAATTAACCATCCTCGACTCGGCCTTTGACTTAAACTTTTACGAAAACGTCTTGCTTGTTTTCTTCGTAAAATCACAACATAAACTCTGATTGCGACGAAACGAAAGATATTTCGAACGGGATTCAAAGGAGAACATGATGAGAACCTCATGGGCGAAGAGGAAAGCTAGAAGGAAGATGAGGCAAGGAGAGAGGACATTGGGAGAATATGACAAGCTAGTTGGGCGATGAGGAGTAGAGAGAGGCTAGATGAGGGACAACCGCATGCTAGAAGGGCGATGAGGCAAGGAGAGACGATATTGGGCGACAAGGGAAAGCTAGATGAGTGGCGGGGGTATGCTAGAAGAGAGATGAGCCTAGCAGAGAGGCCATTGGGAGATGACGGCAAGCTAGATGGGTGATGAAGGAATGCTAGAAGGGCGATGAGGCAAGGATAGAGGAGAGAGAAGTGGGTCCCATGAGTGGTGAGGCCTTTCTCCTGTTCTCTTTCCCTTTGTTGATTGCTTCATATACTTTTGGAACTATTTTGTTAGAACACAAGTTTTTTTCACAGAGATATTCTGAAAGGTGTTTTGCGGAAGATTATATCATAGATTTTCTTATGAGGTTCTTCCGCATAAACTTTCTGGTTTTGGTTTTACGGAAGATTGTTTCGTAAAACTCGTGTGGGAACCAAAATTCGCACTGTCAATTTTCGTAAATAGCGAAAAGCCAAAACGCTCGACTTTCCTTGAGGATTCTGATTCTCAGTGAGGATCAACGACAAATAATTAAATAAACACGGAGAATATGAAAAGACAACAAAACAAAGTTATAGAGAAAGCAGATCTTTATTTCAAATCCGCGTATAAGCTTTCCATATATAATAACGTACATGAAGCTTGTCTTTAAAAGAGATTACAAAGGAAATTAAATAACACAGACAGTAAAACCTAACTAAGTTCGCTATCATAACCACCTATGTCGGGAAAAACCTATATGAGCCGCAGCTCGCTTAGAAATAGACGAAAAAGATGAGAAATTTTTTAATGATTTCGGACAGGACCTAATGAAAGGGTGCCTATGTACCCCTTTCGAGGATCAAACCAAACGTAGTTCAATTTTCAAAGAGTTGAACAAGAGACTGACTGCCTTTGCGAGTTTGTCTAGTAATTTAGGCAAGACGTAGGAAACTAAGCATGTCGAGAATAATGCCTAAGGTTCCTAAGTGCAGAGAGTTCTAAGTCTGAAAATTGTCCTACTTTCTCCTAGTCTTGGATCCCCTTATATATGCATCAAGGTCGGTCAAGCTTTTCCCTTTTTGCCCTCGATCTGAGTTTATTTCTTCGTGCAAGTTTATCCTTATCTTCTCAAAAACTCATGTTATCTCGGAAAATTGGTATTTATCTCTTCCTTCCATTTTTTGAGTAAACCGTCATTTCTCTCCGGCCATTTCTCGAGTTTTAAACCACAGATATGCTTGTTTCGTGTTTTAGAGCACTTGGACAGTCTTACAGTTTTTACAGCGTTTTTACAATTTTCTCAGAAAAAACGTCGAGTTGACTTAGTACATTTTCTTTTATGTTGTTATTAACATGGGCTGATGCAAACCAGTCCATTTACTCGAAGAAAGTTAACCAGTATCGTTTTGACATTTATCGAGTTTGTACGAGAAAACAATGTCTTGCTTGTTTTCTTCTTAATGTCTTAACAATAACTCTAATTGCGATGAAACAATAGACGTTTTCATTAAGATTCTAAGGAGAACATCCTGAATGTATTGTAAAGGAGAGTTAGGGTTAGGATTAATTAGATGTGGATTCGATCCCTAAGTACTACTATTGATCTCTTTTGGCAAGAGTATTATAGAGTGTGTTAAGATTAGGGTTAAACTGATATTTGATTGTTTATGATATTTATTATCCTGCTAGGACAAAACACAATGTGTCAAATTTGGCGGCATGCCGGGGAGCATATATCGCCATTGGATTTAATTTCTAGGATTTAGTCTAGGTTTGTTACTGATTTTTAAGTTACTAATAATTTCTTTCCCTTTGTTTTCAGGTACATGCAAAGAAGCACCAGGAGCAACAAATGACAAGAACTAATATCACCCTCTGACCCTGACAGACTTGAACGCTCGATCCGTAAAAAAAAGACGACAAGCATTGATCGACATCACTAGTACCGCGCCAACCGACACTTCTTCACGAACCTTATCGACCATCATCCGAACTCCACTGTCGACCGAAATTGATCACTCAGCATTGATTGACATCAACCTACCTTCATCGATCGATAGCAACTTACTCACATCAACCGATACTGATCACTTAACATCAATCGACATCAACAGACCCGCATCAATCGACAGACACAGACGAGTTTAGATGGTTGCGACTTTGATACTGATTAGGGTTGAGAAAGGAGACATGCATGACCTCGAGGGTCATCTGTGTAATGCAGCAGGTCAAAGAATCAAGGAAGCTGGATAGAAGCACATGTCCATGCACTGATTGATGATGACTTTTGGCAAGAGGTTAAGAGAGAAAAGCTCCACAAAGGAGATTGTCTTGTGGAAAGTTTTATGTCATTCGACAATTCACATTGGTGTCAATCGACACCAAGCAATGAGCATTGATCGACAACAACTCCTGCAGCATCAATAGCTTCGTGTGAAACGACCAAGGTTGATCGATACAGACACGAGACAGTCAACCGACAGAGAGATAGAAGCATCGATTGACGCACTCCATTCAACGTCGATCGACATATGAGGAAGCCGGTTCCACGACCAAGCATCAATGTCAATTTGATTGTGCGTGCGACCACGACAGCTTCAACACAGAATACTGACACATCTGAAGCCATGGATCTTGATAGAGAAGATGAAGGCCATTCCAAGAGGAAGCAAAAGATCCCCAAACATCAACGCAGAGAAGCCAATGAAAAAGAAATGGATAACTTTGTTAAAAGAGTCTCCAAAATTCCTTTAGACATCCCTTTTGATGAAGCTTACTATACACACAGGTTGTGGATGTTTTTCAGCGAATCAAGGAAGACAAAAGAAGATATAGAGATCATATTCAATCACCCCAGGAAAAGGATGAAACAAAGGACTTGTGTGAAGAAGAAAAGCGATCCTGGGAAGTTTGCGGTGCCATGTTCGATCAAAGGAAACGAATACCCCAGTGCCCTCTGTGATACTGGATCATCAGTAAGCATCATGACAAAAACTATGACAGAGGAGCTTAACTTGAAAGTGGAACCCTCCAATGATTCTTTCACATTTGTAGACTGCTCAAAAGTGAACTCAGGATAGATAGTGCAAATCAACAACACCTTAGTCTCAGTAGACTTCCATGTGATTGACATCCAGATTGATTGGAACTCTTCACTACTACTTGGGAGAGCATTTATGGCTACAGTAGGAGCCATCTGCGATATGAAGCAAAACATGTTGTATCTATCCCTAATTGATAAAAACTTTTTCTATGAACTTGTTAAGAATAAGAGCAAGGCTACCCTGATTGATTTGTTTAATGATGCAGAACTTATGGCCACATGCTTCTGCAATTATGAGTTCAACGAGGAGCCTGAGGATGGAGCATCGATCGATACCCAACCTAGAGCATCGATCGACACCCAACCCAGAGCATCGATCGACACCCAACCAAGAGCACCGATCGACGCGTTTGCCGTTCAGAAATCGGTCGACACCTACCCTATGTTATCGATCGATGGCCTCACCCCAGAAACGACCAACAGCTGCCATGCAGATGGCAATTACACCCTACCTACCTAGAGTACGATGAAGATGACAGATAGGAAGAGCTAATCGAGTACTGTGGTACTGCAATGGAAGAGGCTGGTGTCTTCCAAATTTCCCATCAATTCAGGAAATCGCCATCGATCGACGGCAACCATTCGCCATCGAACGATATTGATCAAGAAGCAGAGTCCGAACTAGATTCCGTTGATAGCAGAATGCCTGCAATGGCCAATGGAGCTGGAAATCTGTTTGGGAAACAACTTGGTAATCAAGAATCGATCGACGGCCACCATACACCATCGATCAATGGAGAAGGAGAGCTGATTTAATATCATGACCTAGTATCAGACGCCGCCAGCTGGGCGAAAGTGGTAAGACGTGCATCGATCGACGCACCTCATTCAGCATCAATCGACATAGAGAAGCAGAAGATCGAGCCACTCCGTAATATTCCATACACGTCTCCACATATTAGATCGATCGACATCAAACAACACACATCGATCGACAGTACCCTTCTGAAGTTTCACAAACTTCGTACTTCAACTGCCTACTATTCGGAGAGTTCAACATCGATCGACAGGACACACCCAGCATCGACCGACGACTGTATCAAGCATGGCACAAGAGCATATGATGCTGAAGGCAGAAGAATTTTCCATTGGGAAAAGAGAGATGAGTATGGCATCTACAGAGATGAGAATAGTAATGCCCAAGCTATAGACGGAAGAGTAGTGAATGTGCAAGCTGAAGACATTAGAGTAGTTCAAGAGAGAGCTACTATGTTTGAGCAGAGATACATATGTCTAGCAGAGATACATATGTCTAGCAGAACATGCAGCAATGATCAATATGTCTATGGAGAATCAATGGACATACAATATAGCAGAGATCGATGATATTGTGCATGAGGTCTACAAAGCTCAAGAGATGTCACTGGATGAATTCTACACAAGGCTTGATGATGTCTACTATCCTATAGACAGATGCCTTACCAGTTTGACTACATGCATGTATGAGATGAAGAAAGATTTGGATACTATACAAAGACAACATGCGATTAGGCCAAACAAACGAGCATCGATCGACGGCACCCTACGACCGTCGATCAACACTGAAGCCAACAAGCAGAAAACAGCAGTAGAAACACAACCGGAACATAGGTTTGATGAGATTTCCTTTTCTCAGAGCCTAATGAAGAAAGATATTTCTCAACAGTTGGAAGTTATATTAGAGACTACAGCTACAAGAATTAGAATGCTACAGCGCAGTATGGAGAACCTACAAAGAAGAATGCATTCAATGGAGGTTCCTATAGAGGTTACAAAGAATGAGAAAACCAAAAGTGATGAAGCAATGAAGAGCTTTATTGGTACATGGTTTCAGATGAGCAGAGAAGACGTAGAAACCGGTTTTCCAAGTGTTGATCCACCTCCATACTAGTCAGAAAGTTCAAACGTCGAGCTTAAGACTATAACCAAGCGCTGAGTGTGAGGCAACCCATTGTTTAGTAAGTTCTAATTAGTTTTCTTGATTATATTAGTCTAATTTCGAATTTTATTATACTATTACATGTTTTTTTCTTAAAAAGGAACATGAGTCTGCATAGAGCATAGATCAACACTTGATCATAATCGATCGATGGAGCAACCACAATATCGATCGATCGCCACTTAACTGTGTCGATCGACGGTCACCATCAGCAAGCAGATATACTGTTTTCCTTTATTAAATCATATCCTTATGTTTTATTTCCTTCACCAATCTCGGACTAAATAACACTGGTGATACTGTTATTTAAGTCTAGGAGAGGTTTACTAATATTGTTTCCTATTTTGAGTTTTATACTTATAAAAAAAAAAGAAAGAAAGAGTAGAAACTTACAGGTCATACATCGATCGACACAATAGAGTCACCATCAGTCGACAATGGATCACGACTGCCGATCGACACAGAAAACATCCCATCGATCGACACTCTATTACAAAGTCTGGTATCAAGTTTCTTACTTAAACTACTTACTTATGATTTAAAATTTTCCTAACCAATCTGGGGCGTATTACACAAGGGACAGTGTAATTTAAGTCTGAGGAGGTTCTCTAACGCTATCTGATATGTTTTGAGTTTTATTTGCTATATATATATATATAAGTTTCTAAAAAACGTTTTATTGAGTCAAAAAGGGGATTATGATAAAAATTTGTTATTGACTAACAACACTTTAGCACCATTTTTAGAAGGTTATTTGCAGAGATTACTAGAGATACCAAAGTGGATCATCCTGCCACTATATCACACTTGCTTAGAAAGTTTGTAGGAACCGAAGCTAATTTCCAACACTAATCTTGACATTATCAGCTTGCTTTGGGGGTTGGTATACACTGGATCGGGTTCCTTCTGCAAGTCTGTAGGTACAAGTCATTGCACCTATGGTTTCCTTCTCGCTCTCTCTTCAGCATCTACTTAAAAGCTTAAAACATTTAGATGATTTTGCATGATGTAGAGAGGTAGGTACATTACCAATGACCCCACTATTCTAATTCAAAGGAATGATCACACATTGTTGGAAGCGTGGGGTAGGTAATTACCTATGACCCCATTATTCGCCTACAACTTTGCCCAAAGGAAAAAGAAAAAGAAAGAAAAAGAAAGAAAAAGAAAGGAAAAGAAAAAAAAAGAAAAAAAAAAGAATGAGATGGCATCATTGAGATCTAAAAAGATTCAAAGAAGAGAGAAAAAAAGGGAAGAAAGGGATCAAAGAAGACTTTGTACCTAGTTGTTCAAATACTTGCAGAGGTAAGAATCCATGTGTCCTTTGATTGATACTCCCAAGGTAAAGCATACACCTTTATTTTATGCAAAGAAATGAGATCAGTAGAGGGGCGAGTCAAGCTAGTATTTGCTAAGTTGTTGGTAGAATGAATTTGGTTGCTATACTAGGATAGAGTATGTAAAGTTTCTCTGTGATTGACTTGATAGGATGTGGTTGCAACAAAGTAGGCAGATAGTTATACTTAGATATTATGTGAGTCCCCACTTTTCAAAACGTCTTTCATAGATTTGTTTGCTTGAGGACAAGCAAAAGGTTAAGTCTGGGGAAGTTGATATAGCATATTTATTACCAGTTTTAGGCCATGTTATAGGCTCTATTTAGAGTCTATTATGTGTGTCTAGGCTATGTTTTAGAGTATTTACAGGTCTAGAAACGTTTTGAAGATATATGAGATACTTGGAGCTTTTGGAGCTTCTTGAAGAGAAGAACCCGTAGCTGATCATCTAGGGAGTTGACAAAGCCATCGATCGATGGAACACCCTTGGTGTCGACCGATGATCTAAGCTTGAGAGCGATCAATGTAGCACACTTGCCATCGATCGATGATCAAAGCCCAAGTCAGAAAGACAAAATTACCCTGGACGAGTTTTGACCTAATTTTAGGGCGTTACATTTATGTCTTGAGAAGACAAAGGAGAAAAACACGAGGAGAAGACAGAGTTTTTACAAAGCATTTTAGTCCTAATCATTTTGTATTAGGAGAGAAAGGAGAGACTCCTTCAGAGTCCTCCTGGAACTCCTTTGGTTTTTATATATTTTATATTTCTTATATATTATATTCATCTATGATTTCTGTGACAAAGATCATGTTTGAGTAGTTACCAATTAGATTTAGGGTTGAACGATAGCAATCATGGATTATCCCAAAAATACGATTACTAGGTTAAGTTAATATCCATCAATTGAGTTGTTCTTAATGCTTGCATTCTAGAGTAGCTAACTAGGATCTCGATGATAGGACATGGACAACTACGAGAGTAGGTTTTGTACCAGAATATATTATGTTGAACTAGGCTGTTAGGCACATGCGAGAGCTGGTCTAATAAGTCTGGTGAACTTATCAAATCTTGCTCATACTTCCTTCTGATTTCACTGTCGATCGACACCAGGCCCTAGCCGTCGATCGATGGTCGTTCCTTTTGTTCCCATACGAGAGTTGGAGTTAAAGGGTCATAATAGTTAACATTTGAGTTCTAGAATATTTATATTTTTGTGCTTCCTATCCATTATAATTCATTAAGCTTGAAACCTTATATCTAACATATTTACATTCATAGTTAATTAATAGAAAATTTCCATATTTGCATTAGTAGCATATTTCCATATTGCATCCTACTACTTGACAAGGAATATTTCCTTAATCTGATTATTTACTATCAATATATATATATTTACCTAGCTTAGTCTTTAGAAATAAGATATATATTGTATGCATTTGCTCTCTCTGGATTCGATCCCTAAGTACTACACCTTATCTCTCTTGGCAAGAATATTATAGAGTGTGTTAAGGTTAGGGTTAATTTGACAGTTGATTGTTTAGGATATTTATTACCCTGCTAGAACAAAACACACCGTGCAAACGTATAGAGCAGCCATACACGGAGAGGAGAGAGAGAGAGAGTGTGAATTCTCATCTATTATCTATTGGTCAACGAATAGTTATACTTATTGTTGCGTAAGATGAGAATACTTAAAGGATTTTAGTTTGTGGAGTCTCATAAACGTACAAATATAAGCGAAGGGACATATTTTAAAATCTCGTATCGATCTGTTGATATGTGTAAGACCACTGTGTTGGGTTTAAGGCAAGACCTAGGCTTACTATCGGTTTAGGGTTTGCAATGACTGTTTCAGCTTAAATCACCTGTTGCGGTTTCGACATGATTCTGTCTCAATATTGAAGTCTGTGAAAAGTTCTCGGCTTATGTGACTTGCATCGATTAAGAAATAAACATCTCTCCAAAACAAATTCTGAATCGTATAGAATTGCTGACCAAAATTTTGGATTTCTTTCATAATGTGCTATTATCCTTGTGTCGGATGTTAGAGAGCATCTATACGAGGGGGGGGGGGTGGCTAAGTCTGTTTAGGAAGTTGGAATTAGTTTGTTGTGATCAGCAACAAATAGAATGGTAAGTGTTACCGTTTGAGTTTGAGCCTTCGCGAAGGATGTATGTTAGAGAAGATGTTAGTGTGTATGACTGTTTGAGCTTCTGAAACAAAACTTTCATCTAGGAAGATATTTTACGTCAAAATCTGGTTCTTCGAGTTCCTGCGATGTCTCACGGCGCTAAAGACTGGATTTTTCTTTCGAGTAAAATTTTTACGTTATGAGAACGTGTCAGAGAAGTTTTTCGCATTGGCGCGAAGGTCTCGTTTGACATTGTGGCCACATAAGACTTCGGTTTGTTGGTGGAGGTTTTACAGCCGAAATTTCATTGTATAGCGAATTAATCAAAAGGATTTTTCGTATAGAAAGTTTCTTTTGTATGCTGCGTTTCTGATCAAAGGGTTTGCGGGCTTAGAGATGTTTTTGCGGTGGCGCAAGGGTTTTGTTCTAACCTTGTGGTAGAGAAACGTTTTGGTTTGTTTGCGGATGTTTCATAGCCAAACCTGTTGTTTCTGTTTGGAATTTCGATTGTTTGATTTGTGATTGAGGAATTAGGACCAAGGGGTCGCATAAAAATTTGTCCTCGGGAAGAAGCGTCTTCCTTCACTGTATGAAGAGTTGGCCTTCTGAGACTTATCTCGCTTATTTTTAAGGATGTTTTGTATAGCTCTATGAGCTTTGTTACGAGTGTTTCCTTATATTCCGTGTTTTATGGGTAAAATGTTGCGGGTTTAAAGTGAATTGTGGAGCACATAGAACTTGGTCGATTGATGATAAGTTAAAAATTTATGTTAACCGTTTGGTTGTTAAGACAGAGTCTTGTTTATCGTATGATTTCCGTTTTTGGGTTATAAGATAATTATTTTTGTAGTCGCCACTAGGCGTTTGTAGACGAATCATGGATTATCGTTTTCCCGTTGAGTGACTGTATGGAGCGATAATCACTCAAATGTTTTGGCCTGGCATGAACACTTTGTTCAGCCGCATAGCCGAGGATGTTTGTAGGTCAAGGATTAGACCACGTCAATTTCGTGCTAGCATTAAGGTCATACTAGTTTAGAATTGTCCTTTAAAGGGATGCCGAATTCTGGTTCAGGCTTTTATGATAAGGCGTAGTTGGCTGAGGGCAAAAGAGAATTTGTCGAGATTGATAGGCCAAGTATGCTGGAGTTTTTTGTGTTAATATGGCAGATTGTTCTACCCAACGATTTTCTACTTTAGGTTTCAGTTATACGATGAATCTTTCGTATAATGCTTCTTGTAGTCGTATGAAAATTGTTTCGTATAAGTTTGCTTCAGTTGTGAAAAACGTAATGAAAGGCTTTTGTACAATTTTTTTTGTTTTTGTCTGAGGAAGATGGAGCCTAAGAGGTTTGATACTGAATCCAATGGGGGTGACCCGCAGGACAATGGCCTACTCGGATGTAAGTGAGTGGCAGAAGTCAGCGAGCCGTAAGGCTAAAAGAAAAGATCTGTTAGATCGTAGTGGTAGAGATAAAGTTTAGATTTATCGTCCAAAGTTGGATCATACAGCTTCATTTTTTTATTATACAAAAATTATCTACAACGCTTCTTCGTAAAACCTGTTATGTTTATATTTGAAGTTGCTTTGTTTGACTTGATCTGTATATACGAAGGATTTTTCGTGTATGTTTTACAACAAGGACTTCTCATAGAAGTAAATGGAGATTATTTTTTGCCGATTACTCATGATGTTTGCGAGCAAGGATTAGGTTTTCTTCATTTGTGTTCTCTTATCGCAAAGTGGTTATGCATGACACCAATAAGATGTTTTCGTTATACGAAAGTACTTGGTGATTGGTTTTATATTTCCGCAGGTTTTACGAGAAACGTTTTTTCTTTGATTTCGATCTTTGGGGAAAGTTTCTTGGATTCACACAAGGAGTTTTACCGAAGGTTATTTCGTATGATCTAGTAGTGAAATGTTTACGTAGGAATTCTCACGACATATTCATTTTTTGAGCCGAAGAAATATGTCAACCAGTGGTAGATCTAGTCAACCAGCAGGGAGAAAGCGTTCCCTTTGTTGTGCTCCCTGCTACTTGTGTTCTCCATTTTTGTTTGTCTCAAATGTTTTTTATGCATTTCCGTGATTGACTTGGTTCATTGGAAACTGGCAACAATGCTATGTGTTTGAAGTTTTCTCGTATAATTTTTGACTCTCATACGAAACTCATTTTGTTAAGTAGAAAAGGTCTTCAAGACTTCGGCTAACCGTGAAGTTTCAGTATGATGTTCGTACAGGTTTTCTAAGCGCATGATTATGATAAGAGATGCTGTAGAGTTTTCAAGACTATGTTTGTAATGGTTTGGCTATGTTTCTAGCGTTTAGACGAGTGTTATATTGTCGTTTGCCTTTTGGACGATTTCGGTGGGTCATTTTATTGCCTAATGTTGTAAGAGTTTACTTTGTCAAAAGCATTTTCTTTGATACCAAGCCAAAAGGTTTTTGAAATATGGGAGTATACGAGTATAGAATACGTACCCACTCCCTCCTTTCTTTTCTTTTGTACAATGAAAATGGCTGAACCAAATTTTTGAATGTGTATGTTTTTCTTTGGATCATTGAGATGATCAAAAATCTGGGTTGATTAGAAGACAACGTTGGGTTGGTGATCTTCGGTTGTTTTTAGTTTGGCGACTTGGAATGGATTGGTTTTAATAAAAGTGCTAGGAATGAGTCGGTTTTAAGACGACATTCGTGTCTCTAGTTCTTTCTTTCTTTAGGAAGCGAGATTAGTATGTTTGAATGTGTGGTGTTCGTTTCCCGGTTTTGCAAGAGATTAGATCGGTTTGCAATTCTTTCTTGAACAGATAAGGTACAATGTAACGAGATCTGAAAAAATAGCCTCAGACTAGTTTGTTAGACTATCCCCCTAGATTCTAAGTTCCCTAATGTTTACGGCAGTTTTCCAGACATTTTTATTTCTTAATTCTTTCCTACGAAAATTCCAACTCTGATTAAATTCTCTAAGTCGGATGTACCTTAGTCTTATCGGAGATTCAGGTCTTCCTCTTCTTCATTCTTCTTCTCCCGTTTCTTCGCTGGTTTTACTAGAATGACGGAGTGTGCTTCGTATATTTCTGAAAATTATATCAGATGTTTATGAGTAAATGTTTTCGACTTAACATGGCAGAATTCCGTGAAATTGGATTGCGTCTTTGTATCAAAGGAACCTTACAAAACAATTGAAACAGAGTGAGGAGAAGCAGATGGCGAATGGAGGAAGAGTGAAGTGGGCGACGAGGAAAAAGAAGCAATGGACACAATGTCATTCGTGTAAGGTACTCAGTTCGTCAAGCTGTGAGCGAACTGGTCCTGTCCTAGCACTTATTGTCTTTGTTTTTCCATTGATCATTTCATATGGTCTTGCTTCCCTTCCCTAAGGTTGTCAAGAAGTTTTACGAGTTTTATTTACAAGACTCGCTTTAAAAATGTTGTAAAATTTACTTTATGAAGGTTGAATTGTAAAACAGTCTCTTGTTTAATTTTACGAATGATGTTTCGTAAAATATTGTTAAGTTTGTTTTTACGAAAGTGTAAAATATCTTTGAGTCATAATTTTATTAAAATTATTCTGCAAAATGTTATCGATTTAATTTTACGAAATCCGTTTCGTAAAATGTTGTCGAGCTTAATTTTACGAAAGTTATTCCGCAAAGATTTTTTTGAGTTTGGCTGTACGAGAGCTTTTTTTTGGAAAACTCATATATTGTGTTTGTTCTAGGTTTTAGTAACAGAAACTATAGCTGCGATAAGCTCAATTATCATGATCGAACTTAGTCAGAAATTTTCTCGTTTCCGTAGGGTTGATCTGAGGGAGTTCTGAGTAGTTTTTCCAAAGTAATCTTAGTAGACAGATATCGAAAATGCGCTGAATATGTTTTTATTGCAGCGACACATGGCTTTTACGAAATCTTAGGTTTCAGAAAACGTTTTGGCAGTGAGGGATACGATCTCCCGTTTTGCTTCGTTTAGTCTTCGTCAGGCGTTTTAGGTTATGAGTGATAGAAATCAACTTCGTCTCTTCGAAAGTTATTCTGAAGAAGTACATCAATAGGTAATTGTCAACCTGATTTGCTGTGTTTCTATTTTTGCGAGTAATCTAGGGTTTCTCCGTAATTTCGGGGAGAGCAAGTTTTACTTTTTTGAATTTTTTTCGGAGAACGTCTTTTGGTCAAACCCCTTATGCATTGAAATTACTCCAACTCGGTAATGAGACGATTTTTACATGGTTTCATAGATTTTATCGTTGCTCTTTCTGTTTAGACAGAGAAATTGCAGGATCGTTTTGGTGCTCTTTCCGTGGTGAAAAGTCGCGGGTAGGTTTTTTGTTTCGGCGAGCACTGCAGCGTTTGCATAATGTTGGCCATAAGAGAAGTTGCTGCTGGAGTTGTTTTACCAGCGTTATTGCAAGCTCCGAGTTTGTCTTTCATATTTCCAAACAATGTTTCGATCAAGCGTTTTGCAGCCGTGACTTAGAGTAATCCGCCTCCTCCTTCTAGCAACAAACTGTAGGAACCAAAATTCACACTGTTGATTTTTTTTAAATAGAGAAAGAAAAAATTCTTAACTTTCCTTGAGGATCCGGATTCTCTGCGAGGACCAACGACAAGTAATCAAATAAATGACGAGAATATGAAAAGACAACAAAACAAAATTATAGAGAAAGTAGATCTTTATTTTGAATCCTCGTATGAGCGTTCCATAGATAAAAACATAGATGAAGCTTCTCCAGAAACGGGATTACAAAGGAAATCAAATAACACATTCAGTAAAACCTAACTAAGTTCGCTAGTATAACCACATATGTCGGGAAAACCTATGTGAGCCGCAGTTGCCTACGTACCCCTTTCGAGAAAAGATGAGAAACGTTTTAATGATTTTGGACTGGACCTTATGAACGGCTGTCTACGTACCCCATTTGAGGATCAAGCCGAACGTAGTTGGATTTTCAAAGGGTTGACAAGAGATTGAATTGTCTTTACGAGTTTGTCTAGTAATTGAGTGCAAGACGTAGGAAACTAAGCATGTCGAAAATAATACCTAAGGTTCCTAAGTGCAGAGAGTTCTAAGTCTGAAAAATCATCACCCATTCTCCTCGTCTTGGATCCCCTTATATATGCATCAAGGTTGGTCAAGCTTTTCCCTTATTTTGGAAAGTTGCTTCGTGTAATTCAATATGGCTATACAAAGTATGTTTCGTGTAAGTTGTTTCATTAATTTGAAAAAGGTCCTCATGACTTGATGACATGTCATGGTTTTTACCCGTTTTTACCCATGATACATGTGTTTTTAGAGTCCTTTATATGCATTTGGGGTTGTTTTGGAGTCTTTTCAGGTTCAGGTACCTATTGGACACAATTGGAGCTTTTTGGATCATTTTGGAGCTTTTGGGAAAGCATTACTGAAAACTCAAAGTTGGAGTATGTTTCTACGACAAGCATTGGTCGAAGCTACACCCTGAGTGTCGATCGACACCACATCCCCTGCGAGTTTGATGATGATTTGAGGAAATCACAAAGAAAGCCCAGAAGTTCCAGTAATTGCACAATAAGTCCATGGCCGTGAGTTAGGCTACTTATAAGGGGTTTTCAACAGTTTTATGACATATCTCTTGTTTTTCTGCTTGATAGTTTTGAAGAGAGCTTAGGATTGGAGAGGGAGATCTAATCACCTTGAGAGAGAAGATCTTGAACTCCCTTGTTCTTTTACTCTTTTCTAATTTATTTCTATACAATTTATTAAGACTTTTATAATGTTATTATGATTATGTATGAGTAGTTTTGCTGTTATATTTAGGGTTCTTAAAGGGTAATCCAATGGTCTGCTAATCTATATTATTAGGGAAATATAAGATGTTCTTCATCTATTTGTTCTTACCGCTAAGCTTAGGATTGATCACCTTAATCTTAGATCTTAGGATTGATTAGTGCAAGTGAGAACTTAGCCTGTTTCCTAAATTGAAACTTAGATGATCTAAACTGCTAGGTAATAACGAGAGTTATTCTAGAAGTTTAGAGAACATATCAAACCAATTCGATAAACTCGTTTAGAAGTAGTGTTGATCAATACTGCATGCTGGGCAGTAATTGATACCACGTGCTGAGCACCGATCGACACTCCTTGGGGATTAACATACGACTGTTGAAATACTAGGTGTAAACACTAGATAATCTACATACGAAAGTTGATTGATTATAACGTGAATTTGGGTTTGAGAACTAAACTTTAATAAATCCCTGACAATTTAATTAGTTTGCATGCCTATTGTGACTGAAAGTTACAAACAACCTCTATTAATTTACTGCTTTACATTGATAAGTTACAAACAACCTCTATTAATAATTTACAAACAACCTCTATTAATTTAGCTTTCCCCTCATATTGATAAGTTACAAACAACCTCTATTAATTTACTGCTTTATATCACTATTGTCTACCTTTAATTCGAAAACAATATTTCTATTGAGTAATCCTAGAGTCTGTGTGGATTTTATCCCTAAGTACTGCAACTGGACGTCTTATTTGAGAGAGTAAAGTAGCTCTAGGGTAATTTGAGTTGTATCAAATTTGGTGTCGTTGTTGGAGACTCTATCTTATTGCCATTAAATTTAGTTTGGAATATAGTCTAGATTTTTGGTTACTGTTTACTAATTAATGCCTTCTCTTTTCCTACTGAAACATGTACTTGAGAGAAAAACATGGATTCTGGACCGCAAGAGTCGATGAGCACTGGACTGCAAGCGTCGATCAATGCTTTACCAGAAGAAGCAATCAATACTTTTCCAGAAGAATCGATCGATACTATGCTAGCATTATCAATCGACACTGATCAGCCGAAAGCAGGTAAGTCTACACTTCTGACTTCAGATAATGAGGAAGTAGTCCTAGGAGATCATGAGGGTCATGCATGCAATGAAGCAATCCAAATCAATAATTAACTAGGGATTCCAATCCCTAACCAAATTAAAATAACTTTAAATAATGAGAAGAAATGCCAATTGCCAATGCAAGATTACTTGAATCCTAATAGGACCTATTCCAATATGTCCTCAATCAGACTACCAGAGAATAACACGAGGGGTCCTTAACTTACCCCTGATTTCCTTGTTCTGGTACGTCAACATCTTTTTCATGGTCTTCCATTAGAACACCCAGGCAATCACCTCTAGAAGCTAGAAAATATGGTGTATAATGACTACAATCGCTGAAACCTTTTCCTTTTTCTCTCGAAGGAGACGTTAGAAAGTGACTGGATCAGTTACCACCAGGCTCCTTGACTTGCTGGGAGGACATTATGAGTGTTTTTTATCAACAACTTCTTCAACGAATAAAGATATTGCAAAGCGAGAAGAAAAATTTCTACATTTACTCAAGGAATCTGCGAGCCTTTCAAGAACGCATGGGCAAGATTCAAGAAGTACCAGCTTGAATGCATGCACCATAGCTACTTAGAACCCCAATTAATCAACATCTTCTACAGAGGTCTGACCCTAAACTATCTGACAACACTGACACGGCCAGCGAAGGAAATTTTGGTACTAGGAACCCGAAAAAGCTAAAAGGCTAATTGAAAACGTAACCTCAGGTAGGGCCTTCGAAAGATGGATGTAGAAATAAGAGATATAATAAGGACCACGGAGGAGAGACACTTGGCCGAAGTTAAATAAACCTTAGTATCAGTTACAGCCCTTTTAGCTGAACGGAGTCAGTTTCAACCAGATGAAGAAGATGAAGAAATCTCGCGCGAGGAAGATGAAAAAATCTCGCGTGAGGAAGAAGAGCAAGTACATTCCATTGAAACAACCAGTTCTCATTATCAACAATTTAGAACTAGCAGTGGTAGCTTCACCAGCGCCTACAACACAGTTGTTAAGGAGTGTGAAAAGAGGACGAAGTCCAAGATGAATCAAGCCTTCACATGCAATAGGAAAGTAGCTGCCAACCTCGATGAGATGATAGTATTAATATACTCAGAGCTAATGGAGAAATGTGGAGCCTGACTGAACATGTTAGGAGGCTGGACGGTCAAGTTGAGCATAATGCAATATCCGTTAGGAGGGAAGAAGAGTTTCTTCCTGGAAGGACTGACATTAATCCTAAGCGTCAAGCACGCGCCATAATATTGAAAAGTGGAAAATAACTCGCTCCAAGGGAAAATGAAAACAACCCCATAGAAGAATTCGTTGAAATCGAGCAAGACGGGAAGGGTGATTCACAACCATTTTTTCTTGACGATCCTGATCATAGCCCATATATTCTTCCAGAAACGTAGGAATCAGAACGAGCTGAAGATATAGAAGAATTACCAAATGACCTATGTGGTAAAGAAGGAGAATTGCAAACTCACGAGACTACTGATCGACACCACACCATGGGCGCCGATTGACACCCAATTTCTTCGGATCCAAAATCGCATGACCCTTCCGTACCGGTTAAGACGAGGGTGTATCAAGCCAAAGCTCTTTTTCCCCAAGCAATATGAAGGCGAAACGAGAAATAGACAAATTCATATGCAAGAAAGCTTTCGATAAAATAGTGATTGAGATGTCGCTTAATGATACCATGAAGATCTCCCCTTCAATCAAGAAGTACATAAAAGATGCTACGTCACAAAACTTTCAAACTAATGAACATAGTGTGATGATGATCTCCAAAGAAGTAAGTGATATTATTCAAGGAGGAACATCAGTCAAACTTTCTGATCATGGTAGCTTTGTTCTGGATTGCAACATCCATAATGGGATATTTCAGAAATCCCTCTATGATCTTGATTCCAGTGTGAATCTAATACCTCTTTTTTTTTTTTGCGATATCCCTTGGGTAACCCAGATCAAACCCACTAGAATCACTCTTGTTTTATCTGATATATCTGACAGGATCCCAGAAGGTGTTCTTGAAGACATTCCTATTAGGATAGATGGATGTCATATACCTAAAGATTTTGTTGTGCTGAAGTACATGCAAGAACTGAAGAATCTCCTTATCTTAGGAAGGCCATTCCTAGCTACAGCCGGTGCTATCATCAATGTTAGAGAAGGATGTATGTGTCTGAAAGTTGGTGAGATACCAATGGTTTTCAACATGGAAAACTAATAAAGAACTCCTAACGGATGGTCAAGCGCACTTCATAGATCACTTCTCTGAGCTAGCTGATGAATCATTCACAGATGTGTGCTCTAATGAACCTTATCAAAAAATGCTCAAATGACTCCCGAAGGAGACATTTTCATGGTTAATGGAATACAGTGAGGAAGTCATGTGCATCGACACGAAGGAAGAAATAAAAAATTCAACTAGTGCTGATTGACACGAAGGAAGAAATCAAGAATTCAACTACTGCTGATCGACACAAACATGAGTTGAACAGCTAGAGTTCGTAAATAACCCCAAAGATCAAACTTTTTTTTTTTAACTTTCAGCTGGACTTAAGTATGCCTTCCTTTATTATAATTCTTATCATGTTATCGTCAACGCCAACTTAAGTGGTGGTGAACTCACTTTGTTGCTAAATATGTTGCAAAAGCATCGAAAACCTCTGGGTTATTCTCTCGACCATATTCCTGGTATCTCACCAGATTTGTGTATGGACATGATACACTTGGAGGACGAATCAAAGTCATCCATTGAAACTAAAAGGAGACTGAATCTGAATCTGAAAGAGGTGGTGAAGAAAGAGAAAATGAAGGACGAATCAAAAACGAAGCTTCTGGAAGCAGAAGTTATCTATCTGATTTCATATAATAATTGGTCAATTTCATGCACGTTGTTGGGGTCAAAAATGGTTATCTCGAAAGCACTGACTAAGGTTACCACTTCTAGAAGAAACTTATCGAAAAAGTAGTTTGGAAAGAACAAAAGTACCTCAAACCTAGGTCGTCATATGGCAACCTAGACCCACACGGTCTGGATCCCCATATGGCAACCTAGGCTCTCCGAGCCGAGTTACCATATGGCAACCTGACCCTTCGAAGACCGGGTCACCATATGGTGACCTCAGCTCTCCAAGCCTGGGTCGCCATATGGCGAGCTGTGTCTCTTATTTGTATTCCTCTTCGAGTCGCAATCTAAATGCTTTTTGTTTTGTCTTAATCAAAGTTATCATTGGAACTTTACGGTAAAAATCGCGAAGACTCGTTTTTTCATATAAGTTCAAACCGATCGTATAAAATGGCAATGGTTGGCTTAACACCAAAGTTGCCTAAGCTATACGAGAAGTTTGAACCCATACTTAAAATCGATCCCGTGACAAAGACGGTCTTTCGGAAAAAACAGAAAAACGCTCAACGTCGGAAAAACGGCCCGAGAGGCCTAAAACGCGACTAAAGGCTCGCTTACGTTTTTATACAAAACCAAGCCCAGTGGTGTTATGACGATATATCTTTATTCACACAAAGATAAATATCAAAAAATCAGAAGATAAATGTAAAGTTTCTGAAGATAACCATGAAGATCGAGAGAAAAAAGTATATTTCCGAAAAGGAGATAAACTTGACTCATGGCAAAAAAAGGAAGAGACAAACCGCCTCAAGGGGCATATATAAAGAGAGCTAAGGCTGAAGGTGAAGGGGATCCGAAGATTAGGTCTAAAAAACTATTGTTCGCTTTAGGAGAACTTAGAATCTAGGTGGCTAGACTAGCATGGTCGATACTTATAACATTTTTCTACTTTGTTTTTTCGTTCTCCATTGCTGACCAATTCTGTATACTTCATTCCCGCTGAAACTCTGTAACTCTATCATTATCAATCAATAAAACGCCTTAGTGAAATTTACTTTTGATATTATGTTATCTCTCTCTTCTTTGTTTCGTGGTTTTACACAGATAATCATGGACCTCTGGGAAAGTTGAATCTTTTAGACTTCCCTTAAGATCACAAATCGACAGTGTGAATTTCGGTTTCCACACACATCGTTTCTAAGAAATTAGGAATTACGGTTGTGAAAAATTAAAAAGATGAATTGATCCCGATGAGAACTGTCACTGGACACATGATGGGTATAGATTACAGAAAACTAAATGCTCCCACAAGAAAAGATCATTTCCTTCTACTCTTTATAGATCAGATGTTAACAAGGCTGGGAAGCCACCAATACTATTGTTTTCTCGATGGGATTCAGGATTTTTCCCTATCCCCATACATCCGGATGACCAAGAAAAGACCACCTTCACGTGTCTCTATGCCCTTTGGACTTTGCAACGCTCCAGCTATCTTCCAAAGATGCATGATTTGCATCTTAACAGACATGATCGAAGATTTAGTGGAAGTTTTTATGGACGATTTCTCGGTGTATGGATCCAATTTTAAGTCATGTCTCAACAACTTGTGCAAGGTATTAGCTAGATGTGAAAAATAATCTAGCTCTGAATTGGAAGAAATGCCACTGCATGGTTAACGATGGTATTGTTTTGGGACATAAATTTTCAGCAGCCGGCATCGAAGTGGACAGAGCTAAAATCAAGGTAATAACGGGTATGCCGGCACCAACAAACGTGAAGGACATCGGAAGTTTCCTTGGGCATGCAGGGTTCTATAGGAGATTCATAAATGACTTTAGCAAAATAGCTAGGCCCCTCACAGCCCTCCTATGCAAGGAAGTCAAATTTGATTTCACACCTGAATGCCTGGAAGCTTTTGAGGAAATAAAATCATCTCTAGTTATTGCTCCCATTGTGCAAGCACCAGACTGGAGTCTGCCTTTCGAAATAATGTGTGCTGCTAGCGATTTTGTTGTAGGGGCAGTGCGTGGTCAGAAAAAGAGAAAGAAGCTTCACGAAATTTACTACGCTAGTGTGACTTTAGACAATGAGAAAAGAAACTATGCGACAACAGAAAAGGAATTACTAGCCGTCGTGTTCGCTTTTGAAATTTTTTGTCCCTATCTAGTCGGTTCCATAGTTGTGGTCCACACTGATCACGCAGCCTTGAAGTACTTAATGCAAACGAAAGATTCAAAAACAAGAGTTATAACATGGATCCGACTCTTACAAGAATTCGATATTGAAGTCAAGGTTAAAAGAGGAGTAGAAAACGGAGTAGACGATCATCTCTCACAAATTAGGGTTGACGATGACGTCCTCATTGACTATTTCCTACCCACAGAAAATGTTATCAAGTAAAATCAACATTTATTGGTAATGTGCACTCAACGTCTGAGGAAGCATCGACCGACATTTGAGGAGTATTGATCGATGCCTCGGAAAGAGAACACGCAATATCAATATCGCTTGCAACACTACTCAATATAACCTAGATTCTCCTGAAGGTAGAAGTTTAAGTTGAGGGCTGTGTACTTTAAATACGTCAGATAGGCCATGGTACGCGGACATAGATAATTATCTTGCCGCAGACGTAAACCCAGAAACATTCAAAGGATATCACAAAAATAAATTTATGAGAGCAATCAAAAATATCACTAGGATGAACCCTACCTCTATAAACACTGTTCTGATGGCATATACAGACGATATGTAGCGGAGTTCAAAGTACCAGACATCCTGTTCCACTGTCATGGATCTGATTATGCTGGGCATTTTGTGAGTTTCAAAACGGTGTCTAGAATTCTCCAGGCAGGTTTCTAGTGGCCAACCATGTTTCGAGATGCTAAATCCTACATAGCACAGTGTGATCCCTGCCAGAGAAGAGGAAAAATCAGCACCAGACACGAAATGGAACATAATTTCATACTTGAAGTTGAAGTATTCGATTGATGGGGTATAGACTTTATGGTCCCTTTCCCTTCCTTATACGGAACAAATACATTCTAATCGATGTCGCCTACATATCTAAGTGAGTAGAAGCGATAGCGACTCCGAAAATGATGCTGATGTAGTCATTAAGTTGTTCAAAAACATAATCTTCCCTAGATTCGGAGTTCCTCGAGTGGTAATAATCGATGGAGGTACTCATTTCATCAACAAAGTGTTCAAAAAGCTGCTCAAGAAACAAGGAGTTCACCGTCAAGTAGCTACCCCTTATCATCCTCAAACCAGTGGACAAGTATAAATTTTCAACCTCCAGATCAAATAAATCTTAGAAAAGAAGGTAGGAAAGACAAGAAATGATTAGTCTAGAAAGCTAGATGATGCACTTTGGGCTTACATAACTGCGTTTAAAACACCACTCGGAACTACACCATTTCACTTGCTTTACGGGAAAGCACGTCAGTTCCTTGTAGATTTGGAACACAAGTTAGCATGTAAAGATGACAAATTTCAATATCAAACCAGCAATAGAAAGAAGATTGGTATAACTGAACGAGTTGGACAAAATTAGACATCACGCCTATCAGAACTTAAGGCTGTACAAGGAAAGAATGAAAGCCTATCACAATAAGAAGATCATTTCTAGGAATTTTCTAACCAAATGACCAAGTGCTTATGTACAAGTCTAGTTTAACATTATTTTTTGGAAAACTGTGTTCTCGTTGGTGATAACCCTTTACCATAAAAGAAGTTAGCCATATGGAACCATAGTACTACTCAACTCTAAAGGTGAGGACTTGATGGTAAATGGACAGAGAGTGAAAAACTATTGGGAAAGCAGAGATTCCAAAATCTTAGACTATGCGTCTGGGTTTACCAACGCCAGACTAATAGAAGGATTCAGTCAAGCTAATGACCTTAAACAAGCGCTTAGTGAGACGCAACCCACTTATAATTATGTAAATTAATTAATGTTATTAAAATGAATAATAATAATAATATTTTTTATAAAACATTAGATAATAATAGTAATAATAGATCATACAAATAAAAATAGTAACAATAATAAATTATAATTAAGTTTTATCTCTACGGCTTTTCAAATTGAAAAACAAGATACAAGCATTAGTGTCAATTGATACCCCTAAGGTGGCACCGATCGACGCCAGTGTTTTGAGCCCTTATATGCTCGACATTCTCCACTTTTCATATACACTTTTCTAAACCGTCAAACACATGTGAATTTTGAGCCCCCTTTTCTCTCTAGATTTTTGGTCGATTTTGTTCGTTCTTGAGCCTAAACCCCTTGATTTTGCACTTTATATCTTGTAGTTCACTAAACATCCGATCACCAAGGTATGTTCTCGATATCTCTTAGTTTTAGGAAATTTTAGGGTTCATAAGAAAAATCAAAACTTTAGGGTTTAGACTCGAATTTAGGAGGATTTAGAGATCATGGAGTGCTACATTAGTCATTATCGACCACTCTTTATGATTGTTTACCTATTTTGCATTCAATTTGAGATTGAAAAAAATCCTTGAAGAATTCACGAGCGACTGTCGATCGATACACGACCGGTAGCACCGATCGACACTTGTGAGTGTCTGTTGATCGACATCCGTAAGGGAGCACCGATCGACACTAACCCTATTTTCACCGCTAATGGCTGATCCTTTTATTTTGTTTTTGATCGCAGATGAAAGAGAGGAGAATGAAGAGAAGTTTTGATCATGCTGGGAGCTCCAGCGCACCACCACCACCTGTCCCGAGCTGATACCTTTGGCCAAAGGATGAGGAGGATTTGGTTGAGACTGTAGATGATTTTCCGGATCCTCGAGCTGCTGTGACTGATGTAGCATGCACCCACCAAGAGATATCTGAGGAGTGGGATAACTACGACTGTAAGACCCGATCCTGGCCCAAAGGACCCAACTAGGACCCGCAGTCTTACTTTGCTTACTTATGTAATTTTTGTTCATTTTAAAGGTTCCATAATCATCTAAGTCCATTTTCAATCGTAAGAGGTTCAAGTATATCGATCCCTAAGTCTAATCAGATAAGAGAAAGTGTATCTTTATTGATATGAAAACTTGTGATCCAATACATAGATTCAGTTGCACAATAGGCTATTATAAGTTCAAGTGTTTATACTAACTAAACTACCCCACAACTCACACATCCATCCACGGCTAAGGTCTTCATGGTTCCTTGGCCTTGCCACGGTCCTGGTCTGATCCTGAAAGCACATCATCACAAGACATATGTATGAATACAAACCGATAACCTATCATATCAATTCTACTTGCATGGTTCGGTCCTTCTATCTACATTCTACAACCTATCCCCTTAATTCACAAGGCACGCGGCCACACCCAGGATGTTCCTCAGTTCGTCCTGGACCATCGTCCATCACACGGCCTGACTGGTTCCATGCGGACCATCCCTTAGTCCACACCAACTACAATCGACCATGGTTGGCTTCCAAATCTGACTTGTCTAAATAAACTCCCAAAAACTAAATAGAATTCATGACAATTCCCTAAAAATCCTAATTAAGAATGATCCACAATCAGAATCCAAAGGATCGGCCTCGATCCTATTGATCTCGGCCTTAACCGGCCGTATTGGCCATAACTAACCTTTCATGAATCAATTAGGTAAAACCTAATAAAACCCATGATAATTCATGATAAATCCCCAATAAGAGGAATCCATGGTCGGAATTCAATGAATCCCACCGGAGCATATATAACCCGACCGAGACCAGTCCGGCCTAAGGCCAAGGACTATGTTCCTGACTGGCCAAAGCCTTGGTCCAGTCACGCCAGGATGAACACACCATCCACTTACAGAGTATACAAGATGAAGAAGAAATCAAATATGTAAATGGGAAGAAATGGGTTTGGAACCGCCAAACCACCCACGGCCATTCAGCATCAAGCCGCGGCCATGGCAGAATGGATCGGTCCATCCCACTCACCTTGGGCGTGCGCTCTGGAGTGCTCAAGCCCTTCTCTACATCCTTCTCCTTGCCTCTTGTTCCCATTCTCGGTCGATCTCCACTTCACACAGGCCAACTCTTGATCGGAATCCCACCAAACTCACACGGCCAAGCCTTGATCGAACTCTCTCTCTTTTTCTCTTTGTATTTCTCTGTCTCGATTTGGGCAGAGTTTTCCTTAGAAGAAATTTGTGTCAAATATGGACCCCTAGGGTCTGTATTTATAAGCCAGAACCGACCCCCAACCGTCTGGTCGAACGGGCACGACTGGTTGGCCGAATGGGTGCGACTTGCACCACTTGCACCCTTTCGCCCCAACCGCCTCTAACCGCCCCCATCTCTCCCTTATCCTCTTCGATGGCAAGCTCCTGGTCCTGTCTACTGCTCAGCCAACTCGTCCAAGACCCCAAACGGTCGGACCTCCCTTGACCTCCCAGGTCGGCACCATAACCGCCCCTGACCCGGGTCCCATGACCAGGACCCAAACCCTTCACCCAGCTGAGGTGAGCTGGTTGCTAGCTGCCCCAGCTAGGTGAGCTAGTGGTCCAGCTACTGGAGCTGTCTTAGACTAGTGGTCCAGCTGCTGTAGCTGACCTGGTCGAGTGTGAGCTGCACCGAGCTTGATCTGGCTGGCTGAACTAAATCCGTACCTGGTCCAGCTGCCTTAGAACTCTTCCAACCTTCCCTCCTTTTGCCTTCCTCGATCCTGGTTAAGTCTCAGCCTACCGAGGCCCTTAACCATCCGTTCCAGCCATGATACGCTTGTCTTTAGGTCATGTGACCTGAATGGTACGTCTCCTCGTACCATGGCTGTGTCCAAGGCCTTATCCAGATTCAGGGACATGACAAGTCTCCCCCACTTGCGATGGATTCGTCCTCGAATCTGACCCTAACCCTGTACCCATTATAAACTGAGCATACCACTCCTTGAAGTCTGTTTTCATTCTTGCTTCCGTTTCCCATGTCACTTGTTCTTGCCCATTGCAATCCCAAACAACTTTGACCATCTGTATGGTCTTTTTCCTCATGGCTTTTTCCATCCTATCTACAATTCGAACCGGCCTTATCTCTAAGGTGAGGTTCGTGCCCAAGTCAGATGGAAGCTCTAGAATCACTATGTCTTGATCTGAAAGACATTTCCTCAGCTGAGAGACATGGAACACGTTGTGGAATGCATCCATTTCAGATGGTAGGTTCAGTTTGTAGGCCACTGCACCCACCCTTTCTATGATCCGGAATGGACCTAAGTACCTTGGATCCAGCTTCCTCCGGCCAGATACTCTTTTCCTACCCTTAAAGGTAATCATCTTTAAGTACAGCATATCGCCAACCCCAAACTCCACATGCTTCCTTCTCCTATCTGCATATGACTTTTGGCGGTCCTGTGCCTCTTTCATCCTATCCCTTATGAACTTGATCTTCTCGGTGGTTTCCTCCACAATCTCAGGTCCTATCATGCTGCGCTCCCCCACTTGGGTCCAGCATAACGGTGTCCGGCAAGGTCGCCCATACAAAGCTTCATAGGGTGACATCCCTATGTTGGTGTGGTAGCTATTGTTGTAGGCAAACTCTACCAGGGGTAGATGTTTCTCCCAAGAATCTCCCCAATCCAGGGCACATGCCCTAAGCATGTCCTCTAGTGTATGGATGGTCCTCTCAGATTGACCATCCGTTTGCGGATGATAAGATGTACTCATGTTCACTCTTGTTCCCAAGGCTTTTTGGAAAGCCTTCCAGAAATAAGAAGCAAACCGTGGGTCTCTGTCTGAAACAATACTAGCCGGTACTCCATGCAACCGTACTACTTCATCCATATAAATCCTCACCAATGGTTCCACACCATCAGTCTTCTTGATTGGTATGAAATGTGCCGATTTAGTTAGGCGATCTACCATCACCCAGACCGCATCCTTCCTGTTCCTGGTTGTGGGAAAACCAGACACAAAGTCCATGGTGATATGATCCCACTTCCATTCTGGAATGGGTAAGTTCTGGAGTAACCCACTGGGCACTTGGTGTTCGGCCTTTACCAATTGACAGGTAGGGCACTTAGCCACCCATTCAGCCACATCCGTCTTCATTCGGACCCAATGGTAATACCTCTTGATATCCTTGTACATCTTATTCAAGCCAGGGTGCACAGAGAACTTAGATTTATGGGATTGGCCCATAATCTCCTCCTTAAGTGTCCTTACGTTTGGAACACTGATCCTACCGTGGACCAAAATGGTCCCATCCTGTGCAACTTGGTATTCTGACTTATCATTCCGAGCCAGGTTCTGAAGGTTCTCATCCAAGCCTTGTGCTTGTCTAATCATGGTCAGTAGATCGGCCTGGTCCACTGCCTCTAAACCCAATGGTTCATCCTCGCTTACCAAAGTGTTCAAATGTAATGACCTGACCATACCTTCCAGTACCTCCGCCTCCTTCTCGGCTGATACTTCAGCCCTTCTTCTACTCAGGGCATCAGCCACTAGATTTGCCTTACCCGGATGGTAGGCAATCTCAAGATCATAGTCGGCCACAAACTCCATCCATCTTCTCTGTCTCAAATTCAACTCAGGCTGAGTGAAGATGTATTTGAGACTCTTGTGGTCGGTTAAGATCTGTACCTTGGCTCCATACAGATAGGCTCGCCATATCTTCAGAGCAAACACTACCGCAGCCATTTCCAGATCATGGGTCGGGTAGTTACCCTCATGCTTCTTTAATTGCCTAGATGCATAGGCAATGACCTTAACGTGTTGAGTCAATACACATCCCAGTCCGGTGATGGAGGCATCAGTGTATACCATATACGGTTGGTCAGCCTCGGGCAAAACCAGGATAGGTGCATTCGTCAACATCTCCTTCAAGGCGGAGAAGCAATTCTCACACTCGTCCGACCATACAAACTTCACATCCTTACCGGTAGTTGTGTCATGGGTTGAGCCAAACTGGCAAACCCTTTGACAAACTTCCGGTAATACCCGGCCAAGCCTAGGAAGCTCCTAACCTCGGTGGCATTCTTAGGTCGCGGCCATCCTTGTATGGCCCTGATCTTCTCGGGGTCAACTGAGACTCCTTGATCCGACACAATGTGTCCCAGAAAACCAACACTCCTTTGCCAAAAACTGCACTTGCTTAGTTTGGCATAGAGTTGTTGTTCCCTCAACCGTCCCAGCACAGCCCGTAGATGCCTTTCATGGTCTTCCTTACTCTTGGAGTATACCAATATATCATCTATGAAGATGATTACAAATTCATCCAAGAAGTCACGGAAGATACCATTCATCATTTTCATGAATGCTGCTGGTGCATTGGTCAATCCAAATGGCATGACCACAAACTCATAGTGGCCGTACCTAGTTCGGAATGCCGTCTTCCTAATGTCATTTGGTTCAATTGGGATCTGGTGATACCCTGAAGCCAAATTAATCTTAGAAAACCACTGTGCGCCCCTAAGCTGATCCAACAGCTCATCTATCCGAGGTAATGGGTACTTGTTCTTTACAGTGACCCGGTTCAACCCTCGGTAATCAATGCACAGCCTGAAACTACCATCCTTCTTCTTCACAAAAAGGACTGGTGCTCCCCAAGGTGACACACTAGGTCGTATGAAACCTTTATCCAGCAACTCTTCTAGTTGCTTCTTAAGCTCGGCCATTTCAGCAGGAGCCATTCTGTAGGGACTTTTGGATAGTGGGGCCGTCCCTGGTTCCAGTTCTATTATGAATGGGTCTGATCTATCAGGGGGAATGCCCTGTAAGGACCCAAACACATCATGGAACTCGCGAACCAGCGGTATTCCCTCCGGGTCACCACCCCCTACGACCTCCTTAGTGGCGATTGTGGCCAAATAAGCCTCACAACCCTTCCTCAGCATCCTTTCCACATAGATCGCTGACACCACCAAGCATCCAGAGGCCGGACGTATACCTTGGAACCTGATCGGAGACCCACACCCACTCTCAAACAGCACACGCCCCCGGTGACAGTCAAGAGTGGCCCGATTCTTTCCAAGCCAATCCATACCTAATATCACCTCGTGATTCTTTAGGTGGACTACCACAAGATCCACAGGCATGACCCTGTCTTGGATCATCACTGGGACGTCCTGAATCACCCCTAATGAACTCATAACCTGCCCTCCGGCCGCGTTCACTACCCCAGGACAATCCCCCGTTCCCAACTGGAACAATCCCTTTCCGAGCATCCCTGGACTCACAAAGCTATGTGTAGCTCCAGTATCGAAAAGTACGTGTGTTTCTACACCACCAATACTTAGGGTCCCTACACATGACCCAATCTAAGTACCTAACCATTCTAAGTTCCGTACCATGCAATTCTACTGAATTGAAAAAGATTAAGATCAACAATTACCAGTGATCGCTTGGAATGGTCCAGCCTTGTCCTCATCTTTAGACAACTCATACACCCGGGGTGTTGAGGTCTGTCCACGGTTTTGCTCTGGCCGACTAGCCTCTCCTCGGCTCTTGCTAGGCCCGGATGCAAGCTTAGGACAGTCCTTACGGAGATGTCCTTTCCTACCACAGTAGTGGCATGACCTAGTATCCCCACCAGCTCCTTGCTCCTGTCTGGGACAGTCCCGAGCTGTGTGGTCCATCTTGCCACATCGGAGGCAAGCTCCCATTGCCCTCCAGCACTCACCTCCATGGTGTCTTCCACACTTAGGGCACGCAGGCCTACCACTTGAAGGTCTTCCTTCATCGGCCTGGTCCCTTTTCCTCTTCCGGTCACTACTACCACCCGTGGTAGTCGTCGTGTGGCTCCGGGTTCTTAGCTTGGCTTCCTCAGCTAGATTGGTTTCTAACATGGCCATCCTTTCTACCAGCTCAGACACAGTGTGGAAAGTGCGGACAGAACAGTAGGTTCGTAGCTTCACCCTTAGGCCTCTAATGAACCGGCGAACCCGTACTGATTCATCCTCCAGTTCCTTACCCACATAGCGCCTGAGGCGGTTGAACTCCTCCTCGTATTCCCTAACCGTCCTGCGACCCTGGACCAGGTCCAAGAACTTAGCCTCCAAACGATCCCAAGCCTCAGCCGGGAAGTACTTGTGGTTGAACTCAACCACAAAGTCGGAGAAGCGTTCAATGTTACCATTGGTACGATTGTCCAATGCCAACCACCAGTTGTGGGCATCACCTTCCAGGAAGTGGACCGCTATGTCCTTTTGATACTCCTCCGGGCATCAGGTTGAGTTGAAGTTGCGAACCAGCCTACTTCTCCATTCATCAGCCTCCAATGGGTCAACACTTCCAGCAAAGTGTCTAGTGCCCATCTTAGCTATGTGTTCGAGCAGCTTGAGGTAATCCATCCTCCTAACCGCCCTAGGAGGTGGATCAAGCTCGACCACCTCGGCCACCTGCTCCACACGTCGTCCAGGTAGGGGAATGGCCGTAGGAATGGTCCCCGTTTGACCCACAGACGAGTTCACCAAGGGCGTGAACACTTGGGTCAGAGCTACCATTTGGGTGCCCATAGCTTTCATAGCTTCCAGCACATCCTTCATGGACGGCTCAGTAGCTGGGTTGTCTAACCCAGCAGTCACATTACCCCCAATCTCCCTACGCCCATCCTGGTGACCAGCGTGGGAGGACTCGCCTTCGTCCTCCAGCTCCCTTTCCGTTGTCCATCAGCTCCATCAGCTGGCCCCAGCTCCTGGTCCAGCTGAGTTCCAGCTGCATCCACCCGAACCTCAGTTGGGTTGAGCTGGGCAATTGGTAGTCCGGCTCCCACCTCAGTCCCATCCGGTTGGATAGGTGCTTGGGCGATTGGGTTAGCCCCATCCGCCTCTAACTGTCCGGAACCACCAGCTGCCTCTCTGCCCTTCCGGGACGTTTTTGACTTCCTTGTACCCTTGGATTCAAATCAACACTCAAAGTTAGCAAAAAAAAAAAGAGTAAATAAGTAACCCATGCAATCGCTAAAACCTAGAACACAATCAATTCAGACCTTACCATGAGACCCAGCTGGATGTGTGGAGATTTCCCATAACCCATAACAATCCTAGAATCAACTCCGCTCTGATACCAACTTGTAAGACCCAATCCTGGCCCAAAGGACCCAACTAGGACCCGCAGTCTTACTTTGCTTACTTATGTAATTTTTGTTCATTTTAAAGGTTCCATAATCATCTAAGTCCATTTTCAATCGTAAGAGGTTCAAGTATATCGATCCCTAAGTTTAATCAGATAAGAGAAAGTGTATCTTTATTGATATGAAAACTTGTGATCCAATACATAGATTCAGTTGCACAATAGGCTATTATAAGTTCAAGTGTTTATACTAACTAAACTACCCCACAACCCACACATCCATCCACGGCTAAGGTCTTCATGGTTCCTTGGCCTTGCCATGGTCCTGGTCTGATCCTGAAAGCACATCATCACAAGACATATGTATGAGTACAAACCGATAACCTATCATATCAATTCTACTTGCATGGTTCGGTCCTTCTATCTACATTCTACAACCTATCCCCTTAATTCACAAGGCACACGGCCACACCCAGGATGTTCCTCAGGTCGTCCTGGACCATCGCCCATCACACGGCCTGACTGGTTCCATGCGGACCATCCCTTAGTCCACACCAACTACAATCGACCATGGTTGGCTTCCAAATCTGACTTGTCTAAATAAACTCCCAAAAACTAAATAGAATTCATGAAAATTCCCTAAAAATCCTAATTAAGAATGATCCACAATCAGAATCCAAAGGATCGGCCTGGATCCTATTGATCTCGGCCTTAACCGGCGGTATTGGCCATAACTAAACTTCCATGAATCAATTAGGTAAAACCTAATAAAACCCATGATAATTCATGATAAATCCCCAATAAGAGGAATCCATGGTCGGAATTCAATGAATCCCACCGGAGCATATAGAACCCGACCAAGACCAGTCCGGCCTAAGGCCAAGGACTATGTTCCTGGACCGGCCAAAGCCTTGGTCCAGTCACGCCAGGATGAACACACCATCCACTTACAGAGTATACAAGAAGAAGAAGAAATCAAATATGTAAATGGGAAGAAATGGGTTTGGAACCGCCAAACCACCCACGGCCATTCAGCATCAAGCCGCGGCCATGG